>JAPFRF010000007.1:63178323-63305823 GCA_029282475.1 Phrynocephalus forsythii | reverse complement strand
CAGCTGCCTGATCTAACTTCAGCCTCTTTCCTGAAACAAGATACAGCTGTAGCTACCTGGTTTGGTTCCTCTGAACTGAAAATGTCATTTCATTTCAGTTCTTGATGATACACTGTCTGCTGTTTAATTTCATTTTTAAACCTTACAAAATGATGAAACAGTATGAAATTTTTCATATGGTGCCCATCCGTAATCCTACCCCTACTGAAATACTGTGAATAAGGCCCACTGAATTCAGTGAAATTGCTGGATAGCTTAGATCTTACAGCCAGATCTTGGGAGTTTCATTCCCCACTGGGCCTCCTTTACAGGGCTGGGCAGATCCACAGGGTCCCTGCCAACTCTGTGGTTCTAAGATTAATTAATTATGGATGGGATTTAATTGGCAAAACAAATATATTGGACTATGCTGTTAAATAGCCTGTCTTTCTGTTCACTAGTGCCTGTACAAGGGACTGATTTGTCTTGTCTGTATTAATATGTAAGCTCCTCAGAGAACCTATCTAGTTGTAGAGCATTGTATAGATATTAATTAATACTGCCACTGCTATTCCTGTTAGTAGCAGTATTAGAGTAGCATTTACAGATGGAAATTCTGACCCATTTTGCCTTTGCACGTTATATAACAAAGTGCAAAACAATTTCTCTTTGCTGCAAAAGCTGTTCTTTTTTGGTTGGTTGGTCTCTGAGAGATTTTGACTAATGAATTCTGCAAATGCACAAAATATCAAACGACAGCAACTGTTGCCTTTATTTCATGAAAAGAATAATACCATTCATTGGATAGGCTGCTTAAGTCTTCATGAGTAATTGTCCCATTCCTTTGTGTTTTTCATACAGGACTGCTTATCTTTGCAAACACAAGATATGACACAGGCATTTTGCACATATCCCAGTTGAGTGTTGCACATTTGGGGATAACAAAGGGATCCATACCTCCAGAGTGCAAGGGAAGTGTCTCATTTTGGAAAATCGGCTGTATGACCAAGCATTCTCACTTGCTAGGTTAAGCATTATATGAATTAGAGAAATAGTGACCATGGCCTTTGCTTTATTTTTTATTTTTCCTTTTTTTTCCCCTGGCAACTAAGATCTTTGTAGTGAGTGTTCTTGAGGATGTTCAAGAGGATGTGCACAGTCTTAGCATGGAAATGAAGCACTGGAGAAATTTCTACAGATCTATGGTAATCTTAGCTACTGATGGCTGTAAAGAACCCTAAACACACACACACACACACACACACACACACACACACACACACACACACACACACACACACACACACACACACACACACACACACACACACACACACACACACACACACACAGAGAGAGAGAGAGAGAGAGAGAGAGAGAGAGAGAGAGAGAGAGAGAGAGAGAGAGAGTTGGGAACTCATGTGAATAATCATAGTTTCATGTTCATTTTAGCTTCCCTTACCATTTGAAAAATTGATTAAAATTGTACTCTGGGACATAATTATGCTATAATAAAAGATCCCATTCATCTTTCTCTGGAGAAAATATTGATCCTTTGGTGTAATTGTTCCATTATCAAAGAGTGCAATACCATTAGGTTCCTGTAGCATTCAATTAAATAAATGCTCTTTAAAAATGGAACCAGTAATACACTCTGGCCTAATAATTCATGCAAAAAAAGAAAGAAAGAAAGCAGAGGGGGAGGAATCTAGCTTCATAGGAATGAATGATGGATAACTCATAAAATGTTCAACTAAAGGGACTTAACAAAACTGACTTTGAGTCTTTCACCATACAAGCTGATCCACGAAGGAACGAGAAAGAAGACCTTGGAGAATGGAATCAACAATTGCATTGAAGTCATTTTTTCATAAAAAAAAACCCTATGCTGTAAAGCTTCAGATATCAAATGTGTAATACCCTTTTTTCCTAGACTCTCTCCTTGTCCCAGTGCTGTAAATAGAGTGTGAAATGGAAACAATCTCATGTCAGAGGCTGAAAACGGAAAGCTATTAAGAGTCTCGCACATTTGAAAAAGAATACGGTGACAACTGCAACGCACTGAGAGCTGATTGTTTATAGTAAAAGATTTCATCTCTCATCTCTTCAAAAATTATAAAATGTGTTCCACAGTGGCAGCTCTGTTTTTAATAAACTGTGTGGTTTTCTCCTATAAGAAACAGTGGCTGAAATCCTATTTGCCTAGCTATACCAGCTGCAGTGGTTTGGGGAAAACAAAAAATTTCCACCCACCTCTGAATCTCATAGAATCCCTTCCTTACGGGAAAGCTGCTGGAGGCGTCAGGACTGAGAAAGTCTTCAGTTTCTGAAAATAGTTGCCACAAGGAATAACTTTCCTGACAACAATAAAGGGACCTAACTTGGTAGATGTTGTGAACTGAATCTGGGACAGTGCAGCATCTGCCCTATGTTCTCTGCACCTCCAAGCAGTGAGACGTTCCAGGTTCTAATTAGAACAAGGTCACTAAAGTCTGTTCAGAATTGTGTAACATTTGTATTCATTTACAAATACAGTGGACCCTTGTATAAAAAACAGTTTGTATAACATAAAATCTGTACAACATAAAAAATTCCGGAGATAGGGGAAATTTGCTTAACATAGTCACCTATGGGGAGAATCCGTACAACATGAAAATGGGATTACTCCATTTTCAGTGCATTCCTAAGAGAAATTTGTATAAAGGAAATTTTGCCTAACATAATTTCATTTGGAATGAGTTAATTCCTTTATACAAGGTACCACTGTACATAAGTTCAGCATAGTGGTTGTATCAACATAGGCATTCCAACAGACTGACTATCTGTCAATTCCTCAAAATCACCAGAGAAAACTAGCCCAGATGAGGTTAGTTTCAATAGGCCAAACCTGGGATGCGAATCCTTTCTAAATCTCTCCTTTTCATTGGTTTAATCTGCCTCACAGTGTACCACAATGAGCTGTTTTGATAAGGAATTTTCAAGCTTTGTGAGGTTCCCTCTCTTCAGCTGAGCTCCTTTCCCATCAAAACTGTTTATTAATTGTGCAAAATATCTACTTGGAAAATGGATGTCCTTGCATTTCCAAATCCCCAACCCCAGTGTTCCTGCTGATTCTTCTTGCTGGGAAATCTGCACCACGAGCAGCCTATTCCATATTGCTCCATCTCATTTTAAAATGCTAAGCACATATAACAAGTACAGAAGGACTGACTGATGGTTCAGAAAGGTACACACAACTCTCTGGATCTTACAAAAACCACTAAAAGGGGGGAGTAGCAGCAGCACTGAACAAAAAAAGAAACAAAACAAAAAACAAAAACAAACAAACAAAAAATTACCCCACCTTGAGAGACAGAACACCACAAAATTTGCTCTCCTACCTGTAAAATGAACAAATATTCTGAAAATGTGGTTTGCCATTCTTGTCAACAAAAACAAGTCAAGAAAGTACATTCCTAGATGAAGCTCAGTTTTGTTTCTCCTGGTGTCCCTGTGGGTAAAAAAATTCTTGTCACTCACACTAAAGTTCTTTTCATACCCAGACAATATAAAGTATTTCCTTCAGTGAGTGGTGAGGAAAAGACAAATACGCCCTCTTTTCAGGCCTTCTTAACAAATAGTTCCCATCGTGCCTTCAAACATTGATTGATCCAACATACTACATAGATCTACTATGTAGTAGATCTACTATCAGTCACAATACCAAAGAGATGACAGTGCCTGTTTCAGATAATCCAGTACTTTGCTGAACTGTGCTCATACAGATTTGAGAAGAAATGATTGTACTTTATTTTTGATATTCAAGTACATGTACCTAAAGAAATCAATTTCCTTAGATTTCCTCTCCTCCAGGTAAACTTACTTACACAATGTAATTAATCGATTTCAGCAAGCCCTTTGAAATCTGCACAATTTATACTCCAATACTAGCTAAACAATTAAATTAATTTTTCCTATCAAATGTACGGATCTCATCAACAATGAAACAGGTCTGTAAATAAAAGAATAATCCATGCAACAATAAACTGGCTGGGAAAGGAGAAAGAAAGAGAGCTTTGACATAATTTGCTTCAAGTATATTCTAAAAAGGTCATATCCTTTTGTCTACAATATTTCGGACTTCTTAATTAAACCTTCAGTTTGATATTACTTCTTGATATGACCATATGGAAAGGAGAGGGCTTTTTTCTTGTGGAAATTGAATTAACCCAGCAGAAAAAAGTAGAGGAAAGAAAATATCCAGAATAAGCCACAGACAAAATAAAATTATTCAGTACGGCCGTGTTTCATGGAAATTGTTTTATTATTGAGATTTGGGCTTGATTAGATTTCCTTCTGTTCATGCTAGATGACATTGTTAAGGGAACATTATATTTGAGGTACAAACATTACAGAGTATCTGTGCTTTGTGTCATTTGGGTGAGAGGTTATTTTTGTTTTGTTTTTAATAAATTGTGCAGATGGTTTGATTTCTTTTTAACTCTTTCAATTCCTTTTCTTCCTTAGTTTTTCATGTTGGAGATAGCTGTCATTGGCACATCAAAGCCAGTGTCATAAACACAGTCCGACACCACTTGCTGCCAAGATTTGGGGCTGGTTTCTTTTCTAATCCTACCTGAATATGCTGAGGGTTGGAGCCCTGAACATACTGAGTATGTAGAATGACATACTCATTACAGCCCAAAAGTGTTGCAACTTTTGCAATGTTACATGCTCCCTCTAGTGGGTGTGCCTGCGAAGGACCTTTTGTGGGCCAGGGTGATTGTCAGTCTATCAAACACCAACTAGAGATGGGCACGAAATGGAAAAATAGTATTTTGTTGTGTTTCATTTTGTTACTCTTTGCATTTCATTTTGTTTTGCTACTAACAAAATTTTAATAGAATTTTCATAGTGAAATGAAATGAGCAACAAAATGATCCAAAAGCTTCCATCACCCAGCTGGTGTTTTTGAAAGGTCAGGCTCTGGGAAGGGGGGGTTACTCTCCCTCACCCACAGCCAAACTTATCAAAAAACACCATCTGGGAGGCAGTGATGAGGTCGAGAACTGGAGAGCAGGGCAGGGTTTTGAATTTGGTGCTGCCTGTTCTGTTCTCCAGTTCTCCCCACCAACACCCAGCTGGGTTTTTTGACAGGTCGGGCTATGGGGATGGGGCTGCCCCCACTTCCCATAGCCTGGGCTGTAAAAAAATCCAGCTGGGGGATGGGGTGGGGGTGACGAGGAAGATCGGAGCAGGGTTTGAATTTACTGCTGCCTGCTCCATCCTCCCTTGCCACCCTGCATCCCAGGAAGCCCAACCTGTCAAAAAACAACAACACCTGAGGGGTGGGGATGACAAGGGAGAATGGAGCAGGTTTTGAATTTACCACTGCCTGCTCCATTCTTCCTTGCCACTACCACCTCCCCAGTGGGTGTTTTTGAAATGCTGGGCTGTGGAGAATGTGGGTGGTCCCCTCCCCACAGCCCAACCTGTAAAAAAAAAACCTACATGGGAGGTAGGGTGGCAAGGGAGAACAAATTGTTTCACTTCAACAGGAAAAATTGCATTTTGTTTTGTTTCGTAAGAAAACACTGTCTGCCATTTGGTTATGATGTCCCATGGCACAGTGGTTAAATTCCTGTACTGCAGGTAAAACTGTGCTCGCGACCCGGGGTTCAATCCCAGGTTGCAGGCTCATGGTTGACTCAGCCTTCCATCCTTCTGAGGTCAGTAAAATGAGTACTCATCTTGCTGGGGGGGGGCAATGTGTAGCCTGCATACTGTAATTAAAAACTGCAAATGGCCCAAAGACTACTTAAAGTGAACACTTTTGTTACAAAACATTTCATAACCTTACAACACAACGAAACAGTGTGTTATTTTTCATTTTGTGCCCATCTCCAACACCAACCAATTGTTTTGGTGTTGTGTCCCTAGTGTAACCCATGAACTGCCTGAGTTTGGAGTATATTAATAAATAGAAAGGAAGGCTCCAAACTACCTTAGCTCTGGCTCTATCGCCAGTCGGGTGGGGCCTGATCAAGTTCCCAAGAATAGGCAATGGGAGACAGGTGTGGGATGTGGGAGCTAGAGGCTGGAGAATGACTGAAGGGCAGGATTCTGGCTTGTCCAATTGGGGGCCAGCAGGCTGTTTAAACCATCCAATGACCTGCCCTGGGGTGTGTATATAAACTGGCCCTTGGGGCCTTTTAGCAGTGCTTTTTATCCCTTTGCAACGTGTGCTTCTGCTATGAATAAAGAGCTGAATTTCACTTGGGCGTTGCCTGGTTTCATCTGACCCAATATATACCGTATATACTCGAGTATATGTCAACCCGAGTATAAGTCGAGGCCTCTAATTTAACCCCCCAAAACAGGGGAAACGTATTGACTCAAGTATAAGTCTAGGGTGGGAAATGCAGCAGGCCCTGGCAGATCCTCCTTTGTGAGCTGGGGGAGTGGTGTGTGATGTTTAAAATGATTTTTAGCCACTGATGCAAGTACTCGGGTCAGTGGCTAAAAGTTATTTTAAACATCGCGCACACTGCTCCCCTGTGATGCAGAGGGGAGTCATGAGAAGTGGCACGCAATGGTTAAATTGACTTTTAGCCACTGACCCAAGCACTTGCCTCAGTGGCTAAAAGTATTGACCCGCATATAAGTTGAGGGCTCCTTTTTCAGCTCAAAATTAGGGCTGAAAAACTAGGCTTATATTCGAGTATATACAGTAACACTGGCAACGAGGATGGGATTCTTGGCTCATATAATGGACCCCGGGTCTCCCTGCAGTTGGACCCAACAATTCATCCCATCCGTTTGAAGGCCCGCCAGGTTCTGTTGGCCTAAAGCCAAAAATTGATGAGGAATTTGACCGCCTCATAGAGCAGGGGGTTCTAGAGCTGCTGCCTCTGAATTCAAGGAGAGCCCCCACGCTCTGATGATTGTTCTTTCCTCTCTTTCTTTTTAAAGGCAGTTGTTTATTTGCTGCAACCTGTACACAGCTGTAAGTAATGAAGCATATTTATTCTTTCTTCTAAAAATGTCTGTGAAGTTTCTCAGTCATCCAGGTGAGTTTATCTGGAAGTTGAGACATGGCAATTGGACTTCTTGGGAAATGGAAACATTTCACTTCTCATCCAAACAGGTTTGTTGGGCCAAAATTGACAAAGCTGTTTGGATGAGCAGCAAAATGTTTCAATCTCTCAAGGAAAGAAGTCCAGTTGCCATGACTCAACTTCCAGATTCTTCTACAAATATTTCAGTGATAAGGTTACTGAAACCTTAAGGGCCAGATAATGAAAAAGGGGTCAGGTTCTGGCAAACCTGAAGCTATTCCCCTCTGTGAATGTCTGGAATTTGACTGTATAGTACAAGGAATTGTGATGACAAACTGTGAAGGAAGGGGAAACAAGATAGAGTTGTGTCAAACACTGTATGCCAGGCCTGCCCAACAGGTAGACCGCAGGCTACCGGTAGCCCGCGAAGGGTTCAAAAGTAGCCCACCGGCCACCAATAAAAAAAGTTAGGGGATAAGTTCTCCACCCCTCCCTCCCCCATCCCAAGAACCACCAGTGCCCTAAGCAAAGTTCTGGGTCTGCCAGCCCACTATCTCAGCTAACCAGGGTAGTTCAAGGGCCATGGCATGGTCCCCTACTCCCTGCGCCGGCCGCACATTCACTCCAATAAGTAGACCCAGGGGCCCTTGGGGAGATCAAAGTAGACCGCAGGGCCATTTGGGAGAAAAAGTAGACTGTGGGGTGCTCAAAATTGGACAGCCCTTCTGTATGCTTTAATCAAAGTGGTTAGGAAGAATCTGTCTCTCACAGTACTAGAAACTATAGTCACCCCTAAAATCCAGGTAGTTGTAAACTCAGTATTAGAGATGGGCACGACTTAGAGGTATTCCCATTTCCATTTCCGTTACTCGTATCCGTTACTCTATGGAAACGGAAACGGGAATTACTCCGCCAGAATTCGAGCTCGAACCGACGAACGAACAATTGGGTCTGATTTGTCGTGCTCGTTACTTGCATCGCAGCGATCGCGCAATGCCAAGTGGCACAGAAAAAAAGTTTTTAAAAGTTAAAAAAACACCCGATTCCCGGCCCTAAAAGTAGGTGAAAACTGTCTGAGGGCACCTACCAGGCCAGAAGGGTGTTTTATTTGGGGGGGGGTTCCCTGCCCCCTCTCCTTGGCTATTGCTACTGCTGCGCTGCTGGTACCAGGCTGGGAGGGCGCATCCATTTGCCATGCAGTGCGGGGGATCCAAAATGGCGACCGCAATATTTTTTTTGAAATCGTTGCCCAAAACCCCACCAAAGCACCACAGAAACATGCAAAAATTAGCTATTTTAAATGCTTGAATTTTTACAGTGGCAGCAGTGGGTTTTTCTTGCAAAAAAAAGTCTCTGTTGATTTTATTTTATTTTATTTTATTTTATTTTTTACACCTGCACATTCGCAATGATGGGCTCGCCCATGGGAGTGGACCATGCAAAGTTTTGGAGCCATTCCACCAATCACATGGCCACGTTTTGCTGACTGTACCAGGCTGGGAGGGCGCATCCATTTGCCATGCAGTGCGGGGGATCCAAAATGGCGACCACAATATTTGTTTTGAAATCGTTGCCCAAGACCCTACCAAAGCACCACAGAAACATGCGAAAATTAGCTATTTTAAATGCTTGAATTTTTACAGTAGCAGCAGTGGGTTTTTCTTGCAAAAAAAAAGTCTCTGTTGATTTTATTTTATTTTATTTTATTTTATTTTATTTTTTTACACCTGCACATTTGCAATGATGGGCTCGCCCATGGGAGTGGACCATGCAAATTTTCCACCAATCGCATGGCCACTTGGCCAGGTTGACCACAGAGACTTCTGGGATGTGCCAATCGGGCATAAACAGCCCACTAATCGAAGCCCAAACCCGAACCCTAAGCCTAAGCCTAACCCATACGCCAGTACACTGTCCTTCTAAGTGGGTCAGAGAGGCACCCAGAGGTGCACCCCAATACTCACCCTAACCTCACCCATAACTAGCCTAACCCTAGCCCTTGCGCTAATCCGTCTTAACCCTAAGCCAGATCTACTTGCATTGCACCAGATGCAAATACGTGAGACACAGCGGGTGCAAAGAGTCTGCCAGTCCGTCACTTGTGGCTCTGGCTGACACCTGCAGCTCCCTCCAGGAGCCCGCTACCCCCCCAAACCAGTACTAACGAAAATGAAAAAACGAAAAAACGAACCGACTAATTTTTGCAAAATTTCGTGAAAAACGGAAACGAGCCGAAACGGACTGCCTCTGACACACAACAACTCGAAAATGTCATTTTCCCTAGTCGTGCCCATCTCTACTCAGTATGCATAAAGAATACTTTTCCACAGAACCCATTGTTAAGCTGTAGACTTTGGTACCAGTAAGAGATGGCTGTTACCATCTGGACGATGGGACTATCAGTGGCACTTACTAATTTTATTCTTCACCACCACCACCACCACCACCACACAATATAAGTGGCAGTGTTCTTCTATATACCAGTTGTAGGAACAGTGGGCCCATGAGGAGGGCAGGTGCCTTCATGTCTTCCTTCATTAGATCAAACCACATGACTGCCAGGACTGTTTGAGTCCCAATACCTTTCTTTTTTGGTATCTAAAACTAATGTTAGGCAACTCTGTGTTGAGTGGCCCCTCTTGCTTGATATACTGGGAATTGGTCACAAGGAACTTTGCCAGTTTAGTTAGTGATTGTAAAGTGACCTGGCTTCCCTCGTTCACTGGCTGATCAAATTCTTCTGATGATTGCATCCTACATTTTTCTTGCTTTATGCACATTGATTTTTCAGTCTGCAAACATTTGTGTGTCCTAATTTATTTTTCCAAGGGTAAATCCATCAGGGATGCAGTTGTCCTCTATTAGGAGGACAACAATGGGAAGAAGGCATGTTTCCTATAAAATTCACAAATGGGCAGGGAGCGTTGCCAGAAACAAGAAGACCAACACTTGAATATATATCTAAGTATATAGACAGTCAATGTAATATGGTCGGTTGTGGGCATGTACATGGTAGAAACTTTCATTTCAGTTTTGGTTTGTTTTCTTTTGGTGAAATTCTTTAGTAGTTGGGTTTGAGCAGCAATGATCCTTTAGTTTGCTGTAAAGGGAAACTCCTCTTTTAGGTCATTTTCATTTGGCTCTTTAGGTGAGGGTAGGAAAGGGAGGAGAAGGAACAGGGCCCTAGGGTCAGGTGGCGGCTGCAAGTCAAAGGTAGGAAGGGGTAAGCAGATAGAAAGAGGTGAAAGTCCTGACCCTATTGGGGTTAGTGAAAATCCCAAAACTATTAGGTAAAAGTGCTGTAATACGAAATGGAAGAACCTGTTTTTAGTTCGCATTATGTAATGATACTCAACAGATGACCTTACCTTGGTCATGCCTAATATGGTATACTGGATGGAGCAACAGACTAGGACTCAGGCGGCCTGTGTTTGAATCCCTGCTCAGCCATGGAGGCTCACTGGGAGAAATCACTACTTAAATATCTCACTTGCCTTGAAAGCCTCTTAGGATCACTATAGGTTAGTTCCAATTTTATGGCAAGTTGGGTGTTAGGTCAGTTACAATTCCCAAGGAGAAGAAATATAAATATTCCATTCTGTCTGTTTTCAGAGCAAATATGTACTGTGCATTAGTTATTATTGTACAGTGGTACGTAGTATAAAGGAATCAATTCATTCCAAATGAAATTATTTTAAACTAATTTTCCTTTATACAAATTTCCCATAGGAATGCATTGAAAATGGAGTAATTCCATTTTTATGTTGTACATATTCGCCCCATAGGCGATTATGTTAAGCAAATTTCCCCTATCACCAGATTTTTTATGTTGTACAGATTTTATGTTATACAAACTGTTTGTTATACAAGGGTCCACTGTATGTGCAATTTTAAGTCCTTTCCAGCTTAAGGTGTTCTCTATATTTTTTGGAGTTATGTGAATTTCTCTAGGAACAGTTTAACATTTATGTGAATTTCTCTAGGAACAGTTTAACAGTTTAACCAATGAGTGTCCATGGATGAAGGAGGAATGGAAACCAGGTCTCCCCAATCCTAGAGCCAGTGCACTATAATGATAAGAGTGATGGACTAGGACTTGGGAGATCTATCTGCCTTCAAATTCCAGCTTGGCCATGAGGACCCACTGGGCAGGGCAGTATAAAGCAAAACCATTCCTTAAATATCTCACATGCCTTGAAAATCCAGTTATTATGACCAGAAGTCAGATGCAACCGATATACATGCTGTTGAGTTCTGGTCCAGCAGCAGCCCACTGGTTCTTTACTTACTCATGGGACTATGGAAACCATTCAAAGGGCTTAAACAGTGCAAACATGCCACAGGAAACACAGATTATCCTTATGACCAGGCTAATTCTTCCCTAGGTTTATTCAACATTATCCTACTAAGTAAAAAAGGACTTGAATTTAATTTAATTTACAATGGGAAATAATATACGGTAATGTATGTCATAAAAGTGCCATAAATAGGAAGTTAGCATAGAAGTAGCCATCAACATCATAAATAAAGAATCTAATCTTGCTAACTCGTCACTAAGGATGTTGTGAAGGGACACTTGGTTTTCTGGAAACAGTTTTGTGTAGTTTGAAATCAGCACCAGCATATACAAATGCACATGATTTCTACTTCAAAAGGCTCATATTCATACTTTGGGGTATACTTTTGAATAATTTAATAGGATGCATTTGAATTCAGCTACATAGCCAACTAGAACTTGGAAAACACAATCTAAAATAATTAGTTACAATTCTAGCTCAAAAACCTATATAAGCAGTTACCTTAATTGTTACATTTAAAAAAACTAACTCTTTTTTCTATTTTTGATTAACTACCTGTTTCTTTAAAAAAAAATAAACATCAGAGCACAGCAGAATGAGATGCAATATAAGCTATCATGAGGAATTTCTTCTCCACCATTTATATAAAAGTAAGAATTAGAGATGGGCACGAATCAAAAAAATGGTGTTTCGGTTTTTGATTTTTCATTGAGAGGTCCATTTCGGTTCATTTCCGTTTTTTTGTGAATTTTTGGAAAAAATTTGTTTTTTTTTTTTTTTCTTTTTCGTTTCTATCCGCTTTTTGCATGATTTTTAAAGCATTTCTGTGCGCGGGCGTCTCCCAACACCCCAGACCAGAGGGAAAACACTAAAAAAAATGATGCTGGCAGAGACACAGTATAGACTAGGTACGCAGGGAGGCTGCAAAGGCAGCGGCAGGTGTTGCCCAGGATGCAAGGCAGCCACAGAGTGATTGCACTGCGGGGCAGGGGAGGGTACTCACCAAGAGGTACGCACACACGCACACAGGGAGTCTGCAGGACTGAAGCTAGAGTCGCAGAGACAGCAATCCCACCCTAACTCCCACCAGAGACTGCAAGGAGGACGGGGGCTGCCAGAGCTTTTTATGCCCTCTGTGACTGCCAGACCTGCCCAGTCTGCAACCTTGGCATGCTATTGGTTGAACATGATCCCATCACATGGCTTGTCTCCATTTTGAGGCTGACGACATCCATTTTGTCATCCTTAAAGGAAAAGAAAATACATCGCGATGGGAGAAAACAAAAACAAATGTTTTAAGGACCCAAACCCCCTGGTAGGTAATAATTTCAAATAATTATTGCATTATTGTTGTGTTTTTACGGATGTCCAGGGCATTTTAATACCCAAGAAATCAATATTAGGCATCTGTGAGCCATTTTGGGTTGATGTCCCCTAACTCCCCTTAAAGGAAAAAAATACAGTGATCTGAGAAAAGACATAAATGCACCTTTTAAGGACCCCAACCCCCCTGGTAGGTATTATCAGACAGTATAAATAATTATTGCTGCGTTTTTATGGATGTCCAGGGAGTTTTTTAACATTTAAAACAGCTCATTTCATTGTGTGTCACCATTAACGAAAATGAAACGTAACAAACCCAATTTTCATGGTTCTCTTCATTTCGTTCCCTTTTCATCACAATTTTTGTTAGTCGTTTCATTACATAATGGAATGAATAATGAATAACGAAACCGAAAAAAGTTCATTTCATGCCCATCTCTAGTAAGAATCAATAGTCATTTCACTGAAAGACAGCAAAAATGTCTCTTATTAAGTTACAAATGCAGGGTAATATTGCCATATCTTCATTATTGACATCATAGAAAAATTACATGCAATTTGCTACATGCATGTAGCAAATCAACATTCAGGCTCTGGTTAACTTAAAACATATTCTGCTAGAGTGAGAATTTAATTTCCTGCTAGAGGCAGTCTTATCACTGAGCAACAACAGAAAATTCCATAGTGCAGTACTTTTTATAGCAATATGTGGGGCCTACCAAAGTGACTTTATGAATTCTCTATGTTGGTTTAATACTGATGGAACATAATGTAAACCAGCTTATAGTAAGACCATAGTATCCGTGTGATCAGCAGTCATGGTTTTCAGTTTTCTGATGTGTATTATCAGAACGGACCACTAGAGGGAATCAGAGATGATTTGATATATAAAATTTCACTCAGACTTAAAACTGATCCTTCACAGATACCACAGTCCTGCAGACACCTGCAGACACCTACAGATCCAGAAAACAGCTGCTAGACAGTGATGGACTAAGTGGAAAATTCTACTACCTACTAATGAGCTGCCTAAAGCTTATTAATAACAATTGTATATTGTTATGTTAGTTCAGATTTACAGTGGCCCTTTTCAGGGATTTCTAAGTAGACCATACTCAGAAGTAGTTTCCTATCCCCTTCTTCTGAAGCATCTTGCAACTGTGCAGCTTGTCCAAGGCCACACAGGGAGGTCCTTCTGGGATGAACTGTGAATTGAATTCCTGATTTCTGACTCTACAAACAGATAACTAATCCCCTGAGCAATCCAGCCAGCTGTTTGCATCTTAGTAAATGTTGTAGTCCCTTTTATGTCACCAGCATGTTGTCCTAAGGTAGGATGGTGAGTTTCACTGGTCGCCCCAGTTAGGGTGCTAAGGCTAGGTCAGTTGCCTGAAAATGCCCTATGTTTGGGGGGGAAAAAAAAGGAATGGGAGACAAGTATAAGCCACGTTGACTTCTAAAGTGGGATGGAGGATGAAAATGGAGGTTTCATGTATCATTCATCCAAGCCAGTAGTTAATAGTAATAATGCTGAGAAATGGCCAGCTGCTTTTAGTTGTCATTTTGGACGGCAGATACCAGATGGCTTTATTCGCTTACTTTTAGAAATCCATTAGCAATATAAAGTACTGACATTTTTGCACTTCTAATTGCATCCATTTATACATAGCATCCAGAACCACTTTGAAGGTTTAAATTAACTTTTGTCATGCTGTCTTTAATATTTCATCCTAGGTGAAGCTCTCCTCCCTATCCCACCCCAACCCCCGGTTAAGTAAAGTGCAATTTGAATTTCTGTCCAGTTGTATACTCTTGTAGAGATTTAACTTAGAATTATAGGCCATGTTTCTGTCAGTGGTGACAGTAATGGACGCTCGCTGAAATCAAAACCTTCACAGAAACATTTTGGATGGGCAACAATAGAGAGCACAATTCAATGCATATTGGTCAATAGCAAGTCTTGCTGATTGGTTCAAGACTTGCTTTTAAGTAAGAGTACATAACGTTTCTGCACTAATCTCTGCCTTGCCCTCCCCCAAAGTTATTTGGTAAGAATTTGGAAGTCATTTCCTTTGAAATGTATTTGGTTGAGTATTAATAAATGTGTACCTTCTTTTGCATATTTGCATTATTCATCACTAATCAGGGGAGTTTATAATCCTCAGTGTAATCAATTACTATTTACAGAAGGAATCATTACATACTCTTAATTATGCCTAAAATTTTTATACACTTAAATCCCCAATTTAAATGAATGTTTACCTGTGAAAGTCTGTTCCTATTAAGATAATGCTTAAACGACATATTTTTATGGTGTTGCTAATCTTCCAGTTTGAAGTTGTCCTGTCAGTTTGAGCAAGTAAGTAGAGTAGGTGGCACTTTAAATGTGACAAAGTACTTTGGAAGAAATAATTGGTAGTAAAAATGATCCCCTTTTTGCCAGTAACTTAAGTCATTTCAATAGTGTACAGTGGTACCTTGTATAAAGGAATTAATTCGTCCCAAATGAAATTGTGTTAAGCAAATTTTCCTTTATACAAATTTCCCATGGGAATGCATTGAAAACAGAGTAATCTCATTTTTATGTTATACAGATTCTCCCCATAGGCAATTATGTTAAGCAAATTTTCCCTATCTTAAGAATTTTTATGTTGTACAGATTTTATGTTATACAAACCCTTTGTTATACAAGGGTCCACTGTACTTTCAAACAGGAAAAATTATCCTGCAGGTGAAAACCATGGATAAAAGTATTTACTGAGGGTTTATAAGATGGCAAAAATATAGGTACACATGTCAGGTCAGCGATTCTGATCCCTGAACATACCTTTAAGAAACCTACAAAGGTTTACAGGCATTTAGGAAAAGTCAGAAGTTTTGTTTATCACAGCTGATATTTATCCCAGTTATAGTTTAATTCCAAAATGAAACCAGACAATTGTTTCCAATTATACATTCTAAAAATATATACATATAGTATACAATTATACACACTAACATTCTTCTTTCAAGGTACAGTATATGTCTTTTCATTGTTACAGTAATTCCAAGCAATGTCAGCTTGTTTATTTCTACAATCTTTATTTATCTACATTGCTCCTATGTTCTATAAGCACAAAAAACCTTCAAAAATAACAAATCAAAATGTTTTGAAAGCATTGGACAATTATGAGGAAAAACTATAGGCACAAATACAGTTAAATAATAGTGGCAAGTAAACATGAGTTTAATGTAAGTATTTAAATTAGAATTCAGTACAAATCATAGTAACATGAAAAATAAAATGATATAAAGAATGTGTTAAGTTACACTGTAAAAATGCAAGAGCTTAGAGCTTTAAAAAGCACATTGAAAAGTAAAAGACAGAGAATGTAGCTTTGAAACACATTATTCAAAAATAAAATTGCAAAAATATTTAACTTTTAGCATATTAAACACAGACACACAGACACAAATACTTACTCTAAGTGCTCACCCAGCCAGATCAATTTGAATCAATGGAGGAAAATCCATGTTGATCATCTACTGCCACTCTTGTTGCCATAGCATTGTTGTTCTTTGAGGTCTGATGTCAAACTAGGTCAGTGGTGGTGAACCTTGGGCATTCCAGAGGCTTTGGATCACAGCTCCCACAATGCTTTGTCATTGGTAATACTGTACAGGCTTAGAATTCTGGGAGTTGTGGTCCAAAACATTTAGAGTGCTGAAAGTTCACCACCACTGAACTAGGTGTTTTAAACTGGTCCAAACCTTTACAATTTCTTACCTACAAAATGAAAGCCAAATAACAAACAATCACAGGATTTGAATTTTTTTTTATGTTTCTTTCCTTTTTTGAAAAGAAAATTTAATGGAAACTTGTAAATGTCTTCATATACAGAATGGGAATTTTCCAATTGGTGAGCTATTGAGGAAAAAGCTTGTACAGTTTTGATTTCAGTTTTCTTATTAATGGGGATATTTTTTAAAAAAAAAAATCTTTCATTTCAACTGTGTTTAATATTACAGTCAAGTGGATTTAACATTATAGCTGAACGTCTCTTGCATAGTTATGCAAATAGCATAACATTTCGAAGCAAATCACCTTAAGTTAAGAACTCTTAGTTGACATTAGATGTGGCATATTGAGCTGCACAACTTGGTGTGCAAAAGGTAGCTCTTGCATAGATTTCTTAATTTATGGTAATTTGCATCTAAAATGTATGCTATTTGTATGAGTGGAAAATGATTTTGGCCTACATCTTTATCTGTATCTGTTTCTTAAAATGTTTTTTTATCTCTGTCTGAAAGCCTGTCCCTTCATGTAGCAAGTTGGAATTAGAGTAGACGTATTGAAATAATGAAACCTACAAAGGAGCTGATTCATCAGATCTCCACCAATTTCCTAGGTGTGCTCTAGTTGTGACTTACTAAGTTAAAAACAAGATGGAGGCCACTATCATTTTAGTCTAGTTATGGCTCTATTTGGCTTCCTTTGGGAGAAAGGAGGTATATAAATCAAATAATTTAAAAAGTAATGTGAGAGAAAGCAAGATTGATTGATTTGATCATCCAGACAGAAGTTTTAGAATACTTACCTTTTAAAATGTGGTGTGACCCTCTTTGTAAGTGGGCACATTGATGCTGACTTTTTTCCACCTCTGTTTTTCTGAAGCAGCTTTTCAACCTTCACCCTTATCCAAGTGGATTTAAAAGAAACCATATGCATTGCATGACTTCTGAACTATTTTCTGACACTAATGGAATATTACTATATCTCACTGTACAAAAATGTGCAACTAGCATCTTTTTCATGTTTTAATATTATAAGTATTTATTTATTTATTTATTTACGGCCAATGGCCAAACTGGACAGATATAGCAACAAAATACATAGCATCAATGTGTATCCCATGATAGTATTTCAATGAGTACATAAAATTGGTAGATAAAATTGGTAGATAAAAAGTACCGGATAAAATTTAGCAACCATTATGACAAGAGTATTAATATTCTTTATCTCCATTTATAATCTGATTTCGAACCCTTAGTGCTACTGCACAGAATTTGGCAACCTGCTTGGTTATTTGATAACATTTTTCAGAAAGGAGCAGATGCAAGTAAAAATCTATTGACCTCCCAGGGAATTTGCCTATAATAGGGGAAATAAGTTCTCTATGTAGGTCTTGATAATAAGTACAGAATAAGAGAACATGTTCCACGGTTTCCAGGTGATCATTAGTACATGGACAATTACGGTCTGTTAATGGTAAACCTTGATATTTCCCCTCCAAAAACTTGGAGGGAAGGACATTAAACCGCGCCAAGGTAAAAGCTCTCCTGGAAGAGGATACAATCCAGTCCAGGTAAGGAGACACAGTGAATGCAGATTTCTTTAGGAAATCAAGTTTCTGAACCAGAGCAATATGATTCTGTAAAGCTATGTCTCTAATTCGTATATTCACCTCATTAATGGCTTTACAGTAACCCATTGCTTGGAGGGCACAGGGGGAATATCCTATATTATTTATCACTTTTATTATTAGTATTTTCCATTGTGATTGGAATTTATCTAGTAAGATCAGAGGGGTTAGGCCATCCTAAAGGAAGGTAAGTTTGAGCCAGTGTTTGACCATCAAAAAGTTAGTTAATGCTACAATAGGAATAAGTCCAGCCTCTAGGCGGAGCAAAAAATTGGGCACACATAAGGGAACCCCCAAGATAGCTCTTACAAAACTGGTTTGAATGATCTCCAGGGGTTTCAGGTTAGCATAACCGAACACCTGTGAACCGTAGAGCATTTGGGTGATGATTTTTGCCCTAAAAACTTGTAAAGTTGAAGGAACATGTTTTCCTCCAGTCGTGTTGTGAAACTTACTTATGACTTTAGCATTCCCTTGTGCTCTTGTTGCTACATACTGGAATGTTATGCCTAGGTACTTGTACTGCTGAACTTGTTCAATCTGAGTCCCCTGGACTGCAAAGAGATCAAACCTATCCATTCTGAAAGAAATCAACCCCGAATGTTCACTGGAAGGACAGATTTTGAAGCTGAGGCTCCAGTACTGTTATCATGAGAAGAGAGGACTCCCTGGAAAAGTCCCTGATGCTGGGAAAAATCGAAGGCAAAAGGAAAAGAGGACAACAGAGAATGAGATGGTTGGACAGTGTCATTGATGCAACCAAAATGAATTTGACAAAACTCCGGGAGGCAGTGGAGGATGAAGGCCTGCTCTGGTCCATGAACTTGTTCAATCTGATTACCATTAAGAGACCATTTGTACTTAATTTTTCTTCTACTGAAAACCATTATTTTGGTTTTGATATAATTGATTTCTAACCATTCTTGTGTACAGTAGGAGGAGAAAGATCTCAAAAGCCTTCTAAATCCGACACACATAGTTGACAAAAGCACTGCGTTGTCTGCATACAAGAATATAGAGAGTGGGCGGGATGCTAGTTTAGGTGGATGAAAATCTATGTTAGATAGGCTCTCGACAATTCCATTAATATATAGGTTAAACAAGGTGGGAGCCAAAATGCATTTATTATAAGTATTTATTTCTAATTCGAAACAATAAATTTCAGATACAACAATGATCCTTACAAGGAAATATCCCCTGTTCAGGTGTTCCATTTTGTTTTGGGTATGTTAAGTTTTCATTAGCAGACTTTTAACCAGTTCTAGGCTGTTGAAAAAGTCTCCTGTCACATTTTGACTATTGCAAAATATGGTTCAGCTGGTGTTTTTACACTGTAACCAAGCTGGACTCTCTAACTATGTAGTTTCTACTTGTTTCAAGGGTTGTGTAGTAAGAGATAATTTCTGTGAGCTGCCAGAAAAGTTTCTAGCACCAGTTCTTTGTTTTCATCCTCCTTGTTTGGCCTTAAGCATTCCTGAATAAAGTTTATGTACATTTCCAATCTAAACTGTGTGTTGCTGTCTGCTCCATGCCCTTCTATTTCTGCCCCTCATGACATCTGTGTCTTCATTTGGTCCCTCCGATGCCTCCTTTGGTTTTATTCACCAGATGTCAAGCTGAGCTGATACGTTCAGCAATGCACCTTAAAACCCAAATCATGTATTCATACTAGCTTTTCCCTCGTGGAATCGGCTAACTTTTGTCAACACATGGAGCAGATGTCAACACTGATACATATTCCTTTGAGATGCTCATTTATGTTTACCCCATGGCAACTGACCTTTCCTGGACAGAATATTCTTCTGAAACAGTGTAAACAAATAGATGCCTTCTGAAAAGTGAGCTGAGAATCTTATTCTTTTGTTCAGGAAAACAGCTGGTACTCTAACCTAGTAGAGATGTTAAACTGACCTCTGTGCATTTCACCCGTGCTTTTGGATCCACTTGTAAATCTTCTTTGCTCAGAAGCAAGTCCCACTGAATTAAGTGGAACATTCTCAGGTGTGCATAGGTTTGCAACCTAATAATAATAATGTGGTCCTACATACATTTACTTAGAACTGATTCACAGCAGTGAGGCCTGTGTCAGAGTAGACCTGAAAAGGAGTGTACTGTGTAGTTTTTTCCACCTTGTGAACAACCCAAAGTTCCTGTGGGAAAGTCAGTGTGGATAATAAATAAATAAATAAATAGTCCGATGTACTTATGAGTTTTTTTTTAGAATTAGGTTCATATTTTTAATGAGGTATTGGGGCAGCTTGGGATAGCACTGCCTCATTCTAGAATTTGAAGATATACCAGTGCTGTATTCAAAAACCAGCTGTGTGGAAACATCTGAGTAAATATTTAAAAGGTTTTGCTATAAGCATATGTGTACATATTTCCACAGGTCTATATTCTTGATGGCTGTGCGCAAGTGTCCTTTCTTAATTTGACAGAGTTACTGATAGACGGAAATGCTGGCATGTCACTAGGTTTGAGTCCGAGTCTTTGTTAGCAAGTCCCATGTTCAAGTCTGAGTCCCTATGAAAAACTAACGTTTTTCCTCCAAGAGAGAGAGGGAGAGGGAGGGGGGAGAGAGAGAGAGATGGGTTCGGAGTCATCAGTGGAGTCCGAGTCATTTTAAGAAACCAACAAATAAACCCTGAGTCACTGGTGTGACTTAAATCTGACTTCACAGAGAGTCCTGGGACTCGAACCCCTGATGATATATTTGCATGCTACCATTAATACCTAATGTTAGAAATTTGTCCTGGTATGTGGTTTATTCCATAACTGCACATTTTGTAGAACTTCTTTATAATGAACTTATCTTATGTTGGTTAAGTGTCTGCAATCAAGTGCATACTCTAGCCAAGTATTTCCAGGTGGGAGGATGATATTTCCAGAATGACTGCCTTCCACAATCATTCAGAAGCTTCAGCTGGTACAAAGCAAGATGACTTCTGTTACCTTGAAGACAATCAGTTGCTGAAGGACACAAATAATGCCAGTTAATTTATCTTGCATTAGTTTTCTATTAACTTCCTGGTAAAGAAAAAGCCCTGCTTTGTTTTTTGATTGTGAGGCCATAAATGCCTTAGATTTCCCATTACTTGTCACCTTCTTACTATAACCAATTTTAAGGTATGACATTTCCAGAAAGGAAACACCCTGTTTCTTGAGAAAAGCTGTAAAATAGCCAGTGCTTACCTTCTTTATTCTGTCTACGTGCCATCATTTTCCACTTCTTTTTATTACTTCTTAAAATAAAGGAGTGCAGTGCATAAAAAAACAGAATACATGTGTTGTTGTGTTGCACTGTTACATTCGTGACCGACTCTCTGTGACTCCATGTCCATGGAGTTTTCTGGGCAGGAATACTGGAGTGGTTTGCCAGTTCCTACTCCAGGCACCATCAGCACCTAGTATTCCCTGGTGGTCTCCCATCCAACTATTAACCAGGGCTGACCCTGCTTAGTTTTCGAATGCAACATCTTGAGAATTTCAAGCATGGTAGTAGAACTAGGCCATGTGGCCTTAGGCAAGCTGTCCAGTCCCAGGCCACTCCTAAAAGAAGGGAGTGGCCTGTGAGGCACAGTAACAAATCAGTGGGGAGGGTGCAAAATTATATCCATTTTCACAGTGAAGTGTCCCCAAGAGTAAATGCTTTTTCTAAAAGCTGCATTGTTTCTTGTCTTAAGGCTTCAGGTATGGTATCAACAGGCAAGGAGATAACTTGCATATCATCACTAATTATTATGTTGTCCTGGAATACATTTCTCTTGTAATACTTTGTACCCCACAAGAGATAAATGGTCTTAGAGATCAGCCCGCTAAAACATTTACTGATGCTATTCTTTTATATTTAAGCCATAATTGTTTTCTTTAAAATCTTTAAAAAGATGAAGAAAATTTGATGCCTTGCAATTTCAGGTCTTTCATAAAATATGAGCAATGCATATATTCAATAGAGTATCAAAACAGTGGAACGTGCTTTCCATGTTTATGGGAGCTATGTCAAGTGTATAAGTATTATTACAGTATCTGCTTATTAAAATAATACATTTTGAGGACTGCGAGTATACGCTCCTAAGTTATGTGCTTCCTATACTGAAACAGTGGGGAAAACCAGATGGGAATTTGACCATCGTCCAAGCTGCCGTAGAAAGATGAGCTAGGCTAACCACAGACATTTTATCTTAACATAACTTCCATGAAGATTCATGAAGAAATTATACCTTTCTGAGCCAGTGAGATCTCTAATTAGAAGGTAACATGGGTTGTTGCATGGCATGGGTATGTCTCCTCATTCTGCCATGATTTCCTCTGCAGTGCTTACATTTGTAGTTCTAATACTGCAGCATAAAGGGTAAGATGGGGGGGGTCGGGGGCTAGAATGCTGAACAGTTTGGAGACAAAAATGCTAGCAAATAGAAAATGAAACATGATAAAGAAAAGACCTGCAATGAAATGTAGTGGCAGCTTCACCGTGCGCAAGAGGGGCACCTTTGACCACTCGCATGCACTGCTCTATCCAAGAACAGCTCTATCTCCTTAATATGTTGCTGGCTAGATATTGTAGAAGTTCTCAATGTTGGGCCAGCTGCAGGGGCAAAAGGACTTAAAAGACCATGCCACATGGTCCTAGGCCTCTTTTTTAGCTGGTGCTTTTCCCTCCCTCCTACCTTTGGGTAGTGGGCAGCATATAAGTTGAATAAATAAATAAATAAATAAATAAATAAATAAATAAATAAATAAATAAATAAATAAATAATAAAAGAGAATGAAATTAACTGGTCGCCTAGGACCTGAATGGGAATTTTTGGCTGCTACTCAGATTGGCTCAGAGTGGCAGTGTATTTTCGCCCATTCCATTCCATTCTCTTTGGGTTATTCAAAGAAGTTTTCATGTTAATCCTGATCACAATTGGCCAGTAGTGCAAGAGGTAAAGTAAATTCAGGCTGAAAAATAGAATAAGACACCCAGACTGGTCGGTAGCCCTCAAGCTGAGAGTTAGGAATAGAGATGGGCACGAATTGAAAAAATAACATTTTGGTTGTTTGTTTTTCATTGCGGGTCCATTTCGGTTTGTTTTCATTTTTCGTGAATTTTTTGAAAAAAATTGTTTCATTTTTTCATTTTTCATTTTTCATTTTTACCCGCTTTTTGCACGACTTAAAGCATTTCCATGCACGGACTCCCCCAATGCCCCAGACCAGAGGGAAAACGCTTTAAAAATGATGCTGGCAGAGACACAGTATAGACTAGGTACGCAGGGAGGCTGCAAAGGCAGCAGCGGGCGTTGCCCAGGGCTTAAGGCAGCCACAGAGTGATTGCACTGCGGGGCAGGGGAGGGTACTCACCAAGAGGTACGCACACACACACGGAGGCTGCAAGAGAAATCTCTTCTTTCTCTCCCCTAAGAGCCAGGCTGCAGCCAGCAGGAACACAGAGACACACACCTGCCTGCCTGGCTTAAAGTAATGAGTCACAGAGACAGCAATCTCACCCTAACTCCCACCAAAGACTGCAGGTGGACGGGGGCTGCCAAAGCTTTTTATGCCCTCTGTGGCTGTCACACCTACCCAGTCTGCAACCTGTGCATGCTATTGGTTGAAACTGTCCAAGAATTTACATGATCCCATCACATGGCTTGCAACCATCTTGTGGCTGGAATCCCTTTTGTGTCATCCTTAAAGGGAAAAGAAAAAATACATTGCGATGGGAGAAAGACAAAAACAAATGTTTTAAGGACTGCAAACCCCTGGTAGGTAATAATTTCAAGTAATTATCACTGCATTTTTACGGATGTCCAGGGCATTTTAATACCCAAGAAATCAATATTAGGCATCTGGGAGCCATTTTGGGTTGATGTCCCCTAATTCCCCTTAAAGGAAAAAAAATACAGTGATCTGAGAAAAGGACCCCAACCCCCCTGGTAGGTATTATCAGGCAGAATAAATAATTATCTCTGGGTTTTTATGTATATTCAGGACGTTTTTTAGCATTTAAAAATAGCTCATTTCCATTGCGTGTCACCATTAACGAAAACAAAATGTAACGAACCTAATTTTCGTGGTTCTGTTCGATTTGTTCCAATTTCATCACAATTTTTGTTATTCGTTTTGTTAGGTAACGAACCAAATAATGAATAACGGAATGATTTTTTTCCGTTTCGTGCCCATCTCTACTCGTGAATCTCCCTACTTGTGGTCACTGAGCTGGTCTTGGAGGCGCTGTAAGATTTTCCTAAGCTTGTTGTGCTGGGGGACTTCAACATCCATACTGAGACAATCCTGGCAGGAATGGCTGTGACTTCATATCCTCTGTGATGATCATGGGTCTGTCCCAAATGAGACAAGATACACTTTAGAACTGTTTTCTGTACTAAGGTAGATGTTGGTGACTTTGGGTATGGAAGACCTCTTTGTAGGTCTATTGTCATCTGGTGGGGTTTAGACTTTCTGAAACTCAAAACCTCTGGCAGATGGTGGGGGATTAAAATGGTCTGCCCAGTAGGCTAATAGATACAAATGGTTTCCTGATGGTTCTGGGGGAGCTTCATCTTGCCTTGACAGGTGATTCTGTTGAAGCCCGGGTTGACCTCTGAAATGGGGAAATGGCCAGGGCTGTTGACACCATCACTTCTAAGCATCCCCTCCCACGAAGTAGAACCAAATTGCCCGACTGGTTTACTGGGGAGCTGGTGACCATGAAATATATGGGAGAGAGACTAGTGAAAAACTTGGAGTGAATCCAATCAAATGTGATGTGTGTCATTAGTACACTGATGACACCCAGCTGCTGTAGTTTTCTGTCTATAAGGCACGCCTAAGAATAAGATGACTCCCATTTTTCCAACCAAAAATTATGTAAAGAGGAGAAAGAGGAGCCTGTGTGGGATGAATCCTCCCTTTCTTCCTGCCCTGGACCTGGTGGACAGCAATGTGGGCTCCTCTTTCTGAGCATTGAGAATATTTATTGATGGATGGCACTACATCAGAATCAACCCCATGTTTTGTTCTGCCTGCACAACTAACACATCCACAATTCAGGGGTGTGTTCTTCAGATGAATCTCAACATGCACACAATCACCCTGACATTTCTTGTTTTTAGCTTTTAAATACTGTTTTATGATGTAAGACGACTTGTGCCCTTTTGGGAAGAAAGATGGGATGGAAATATTTTAAATAAATAAATAAATAAATAAATAAATAAATAAATAAATAAATAAATAAATAAATAGGGAGCTCTTCAGGGTGGGGAGGTGACAAACTTAATTCAGTATTGTGAACCTGTCTGAATATAAAAGCATCACCCAAACATAAAAGTTACTGGCTGAGGAAATGGCCCCATTCTGCCTCCTAGTAAGACTAACAATTCCTTGAGGCTAGATTGTGTGTACCTGTATTGATGGCTGCAAAGATTGAGCACTTTTGAGTCTTTGAGTGCTACCTCACATCCTCTAAAAGCTGCTTTTTTCAGCAAGAAAAGGTGCCTCTGAAAATCATACCCCCATGTGGAGCCAGCTTTTCTGGGGGGATCCATCCATGCCCCTGAAGGGCAGTTTCTTGACACCATATCTGGGGCTTCTCTTTTTTTGTGTCAGTTAGGAAGGTGCCCTTTTAAA
Source organism: Phrynocephalus forsythii (assembly GCA_029282475.1). NCBI lineage: Eukaryota > Metazoa > Chordata > Lepidosauria > Squamata > Agamidae > Phrynocephalus > Phrynocephalus forsythii. The sequence goes on along the minus strand of JAPFRF010000007.1, from coordinate 63,280,170 downwards.
CAAATCAAGGAAGCTGGGGACTAGAAAAGCCACTTCTTATCTACTTATTTCCCATGAAACAGACTACAACCCATCTAGTCCAGCCATTGATACCTAGAGATGGGCATGACTAGGGAAAATGACGTTTTCAAGTTGCCGTGTGTCGGAGGCAGCCTGTTTCGGCTCGTTTCCGTTTTTCGTGAAATTTCACAAAAAATTGTCGTTTCATTTTTCATTTTTTCATTTGTTGTTAGTACTGGTTTTGGGGGGGTAGCGGACTCCTGGAGGCACCTCTCTGTGGTGGGTGCCTCCTATCCTCACCCGTCAGCGCTGCTACAAAAGGGCATGCATAGCCATATGCTATGGATATGCATATTGCAGACACAGCAGACTGAAAGAGGCACCCCTCTTTGGGGTGCCTTCCCTGCAACAGTCGGTGAGACACAGTCAGGCAGCACTTGCAGGCATGGTTTGCATGGCACACAAATGCTGCTGCAGGAGTCAGCCAGAGCCACAAGTGATGGACTGGCAGACTCTTTGCACCCGCTCCAAGGGAAATGTACTTGCGTGTAGTGCAATGCAAGTAGATCTGGCTTAGGGTTAAGACGGGTTAGCGCAAGGGCTAGGGTTAGGCTAGTTACGGGTGAGGTTCTCTCTGACCCACTTAGAAGGACAGTGTACTGGCGTGTGGGTTAGGCTTAGGGTTAGGGTTCGGGTTCGGGCTACGGTTAGTGGGCTGTTTATGCCTGATTGGCACATCCCAGAAGTCTCTGTGGTCAACCTGGCCAAGTGGCCATGCGATTGGTGGAAAATTTGCATGGTCCACTCCCATGGGCGAGCCCATCATTGCGAATGTGCAGTTGTAAAAAAATAAAATAAAATAAAATAAAATAAAATCAACGGAGACTTTTTTTGCAAGAAAAACCCACTGTTGCTACTGTAAAAATTCAAGCATTAAAAATAGCTAATTTTCGCATGTTTCTGTGGTGCTTTGGTGGGGTTTTGGACCACGATTTCAAAAAAAAATATTGCGGTCACCATTTTGGATCCCCCCGCCCGCACACCGCATGGCAAAGGCAGACGAGACAATGCCCCCCTGCCTGGTACCAGCAGCGCAGCAGTAGCACTAGCCAAGGAGAGGGGGGCGGGGAAACCCCCACCCCCAAATAAAACACCCTTCTGGCCTGGTAGGTGCCCTCAGACAGTTTTCGCCTGCTTTTAGGGCCGGGAATCGGGGTTTTTTTTTACTTTTAAAAACTTTTTTTTCTGTGCCGCTTGGCATCGCGGGATCGCTGCGATGCCAGGAATGACCATGACAAATCAGACCCAATTATTCTTTAGTCGGTTCGAGTTCGAGTTCTGGCGGAGTAATTCCCGTTACCGTTTCCGTTGCGTAACGGAAACGAGTAACGGAAACGGAAACGGGAATTCCGCTAAGTCGTGCCCATCTCTATTGATACCCTTGTACAAAAAAAATGAAATGGAAGCTGCCACCACCCAGCTTTTTTTTTTTGGACAGCCTCCAGCCCCTCCTTATAGCCTGACCTATCAAAATACCCCATCTGGGTTGTACGGGTGGGGGTGAAAACCAGAGAGTAGAGCTGAGGTTTGAATTTGATGCTGCCTACTTGCTCTCCTGTTGTCACCACCACAACAATTTGCAAATTTCCTGCTCCGCTCTCCAGTTCTTGCCCCCGCCGCCGCCACCACCCAGCTGGTGTTTTTTGACAGCTTGGGCTATGGGGAGCCTCCACCTCACAGCCCAACCTGCCAAGAAACGCCAGCTGGGTGGTGGTGGTGGCAGGGGCGAGAACTGGAGAGCGGAGCAGGAAATTTGCAAATTGTTTTGTTTCCACAGTAAAAAATGGTGTTTTGTTTCATAACAAAATGATGTCTGTCATTTTGTTACATTACTAACCATTTCACAACCTTACAACACGACAAAACAGCATGTTGTTTTTCATTTGTACCCATCTCTATTCCTGAATCCTCTTCAGGATTCTCCCCATTTCAAGTTCCTGTACAGAGAACTAGACAATTCTGTACCCAGGTAGGTTGCTCTGCCCAACGCAGGGAGAACCAAGTTTATTTATCCATAATATATATATACACACTCAACAAAGTACTTTCCACCAACATACTTTCAGAATGTCATGGAGTTCTTTGGATAACTGAGAAACTCTCCCCACTGTGCATTTTTCACATGCTCCATTTGTTCAGGTACATTTTATCATTTAGGAAACATGGTGTTCTTTTAAAAGAATTATGAACTGTAAGAACTTGTACTCAGAATAAGTAGATACCAGGAGAGAAGTATTGAGGTTACAACCATTAGAGACTACAAACTTGGGAGATGCTGAAGAAACAACATTTGTTTGATCCTGCTACAGAGGAAAGGAGATTGTAAGAACAAAAGAAACATTTTCTTCTTTTAATTCAAGGAGGAACAAACTGAACATGAGAAGAAGAACAAGGCTGAAGATCTATCCCTCTTTTAATTGAGCCAAATATAAATGTTGTTTATTTGAAGTAAAAGGGAAATCAAAGTTCTTCTGAGTCTTTCTCAAATCATCTGATTAAAAGAACAGGGAACCAGTTCAGATATCTGAATCTTCAATCTATAATAAAAACTTATTTTATCTTCTGCTTCCAGTGCTTGTTGTTGGAATAAGAACTGAAGACACCAAGGCAAAAATGAAGTATAAAACATAAACTTTGTCTAAGTCTCTTAGGGAAAGGGGAAAGGGGACATTCCTAATAAAACAACAAATACTAACACTACATAACAAACATAGCAAATACAAAGTAAAAACAATTAAGGCGGCAGCAGCTCAGGCAACGCCCATGAAGTCAGGGAAACACAGTCTCTGCCTTGCTCAGAGGATTGGCATGAGTGCAGGGTAGAAAGAAAGGGAAGGGTAGTGAGCAAACAGGGACAACTTTTGTAGAGCCATACTAGTTAAAGAGACAGGACTCATTGGTTCACAGTTGCAGATAAGGTCCACTTCACATTAACCCTCTAATGTCTGAATATAGACCTTGCCACATTCCAACACTTGTATGGACCCATTTTTATCCAAATCAGAAGAAAATTATAACAAATTGGCTGTTTCTCTGTTCAGTTAGATCAGTGGTTCCCAGCATTGGATCCCCATATGTGCTTGGACTAAAGACTCCAGAAGCCTTGCCCACTAAGTGCACTGAGCAGGATTTCTGGGAGTTGTAGACCAAGATGTTTCTCAAAGTTCATGGTAAAATAAAACATTGTAGGAGGAACAGACAGCAGATCTCTTAACACCCCTGATCTTTCCCTTTGGCCCATTGAGCCTCCAGAGATAACTCTCAAAGTATTTTAAATGTCATGTAGGAATGTAGGTAACATGCAATATAAAGGCTAAGGACTAGTGTATAAAGTGTTTGGGCTCTTTCAGAAAACCAGAATGGAAAGAAGAAAAGGAAAACAAATTCTCCTCTTTATAAGTTGAATGTCTCTCCAAAGGAACAGTTGCTTGATTGAGGAGTTGATGGATTTACTTTATTCTTTCCCATTCACACAGTACCCAACGTTGCTTGAGAAATCTACAGCAAAGTGTGCTGCTTATAGACCACTCCATAGCACTTAAAGCAATTTCTGAGGAATTTACAGTTTTAATTATGCAGGCTATACATTCCCTACCATCATCAGAGCAAGGTGGGTATTCAATTTACTAACCTTGAAAAGCTGAGTCAACTTGAGACTGCTACCTGAGGTTGTCAAAGTCTATCTCAGGCTGTGAGCAGAGTAATTCAGTTTAACCACTGTGTCACAAGGCTCCAGTTTAGTCTTTATTTCCACAATTCCTTAATTTTAATTTTATGTTGTTCGCATTATGCATGGAATGGAAATCGGGATTGCTGTATGTTAATTTGAAGTTCAGGATCATTATAGTCACACCATATATTACAGTTAACATATTACCCTAAGAGGCATCATTCTAGTTGATTTTAAGGCCAAAAGAGTTGCCTGGGTATGCAGAGAAACAAGACTGTAGAGGCAGTCACAGAAATGCTTTTCACATTGTGTGCCCATGGTGCCTGACTCACTTCTTTATGTTCCTGCCTTGTTTTGGGCCCAACTCAATGTGTTCCAGTTGCTCCTGCCCTGCTACAGTTAGTCCTTGCTTCATAAATGTGCTTCACTCATTCACATGGTTCCTTTACTTACATGAGTTGGCATGCAAGGTGGTCTCCTTAGCTACTGACTCTGGAAATGCTTTAGGGCAGGCATGCCCAAACTTCGGCCCTCCTGATGTTTTGGACCACAACTCCTGGAATTCTAAGCTTAGATTTGCCAATGGCAAAGGACTATGGGAGTTGTGGTCCAAAACATCTGGAGGGCCAAAGTTTGGACATGCCTGCTTTAGGGCTATGCTTCCTCTTTGTGAACTGTCTGCCATCCTGTTCCTCTCTGGGACTATTGTTGCCCTCTTTCTAGCCCTGGTGCTACCATCCCCCGAGCTCCAACCTAGCTCCAACCCTCTAATTCTGGTGTCTTGCCTGTTAAGAGTCTCGTGGTGCAGTGGTTAATTCCTGTACTGCAGCTAAAACTGTGCTCACGATGACCTGGGGTTCAATCCCAGGTAGCAGGCTGATGGTTGACTCAGCCTTCCATCCTTCCAAAGTCCGTGAAATAAGTACCCAGCTTGCTGCTTGAAGTGGTATGGGGTGATATATAAGCAGGACACTTTTCCTTTGCTTTGTGGCTTGCTGCTCATGCCTCAGTCCCGACAGTAACTCAAAAATCCTTTCCAAAGCTTCCCAATTTGTCACAGAGCAAGAGCAGACACTCCGCTACATCTGTCCCAAAACTGGTGTTGATCTGAAATCCAGTTTCAAAGTTATAAATTTTTGTTTGGACTGCCTCCAGTGTTTAAGATTGCCTTGTGGAATATTGATTCATTATGCTACATATAGTAACATAGATGTACTACCATGCAGCTATGATACATGGAGGTAATGCATCTAGATTGCTCCTGGGGGAAGAGATCATGAACTAGAACTAAAGACTTACTGGTGGTTGATGCATGCCAGCCAGCCTCTTCAAATGAACCTGAAATGCTTGACTTAGTGAATGTAATAGCAGAGCTCATAAACATTAGGAATTTAAAACATGGCATAACATTTTTAATTAAAAGGGGAGTAAAAAATCAAGTGCCCCCCCCCAAATATTCCCAGTTTTCCACTGTTACAATAGCATCAACATCACCAACCAGAACCAATTTCCTGTTAGTGCAGTGTCATTTAAGGAGAAAACATTCTTTGTCACTCAGTTAATAGACTGTTGTCTCAGCTAATTCTTGTCACTTCAATAAATAATCAGTAAATCTGCTTCTTTCCTTGTGCACAGAAGAAAACACGATCATAAATCATCTTTATGATTACATTTTTATAGATCTGTTGTAAAGTTAAATCAGTGATGCATGTCAGAAGGCAGCTACAATTTCTAGAATCTTGGAGACAAAATCAGATTGGACTGAATGTATGTTTAAAATATGAATCTGAGGCAATGTATGCTTGCTGTCTATATTTTGCCTTGCAACCAGAGAAAGAGAGAGGGGAAGAGAGAGAGAGAGAGAGAGTAAATGTTACTCGTAAAGTTTATGTCCGAAGTTACTGTTACAGAAATATATTTCATTATATTTTGTTATATTTCTTAGAGCTGAAATCAATCAGATAACCCATATTACTGCTGTTTTACTGCTGGATTCACCCATATTACCCTAACAAAATGTAAATCTCATAAAAATCAATTCTGTTATCTATAGGCTGCTTTGGGGTAGTTCTCTGGCACAAACCCACTAAAAGGACAGGCCCAAGCAAAACTGTTCTCAAAGAGCCTGTTCTACTTATTACACCCAAGAAGTTTCAGAAATACCCACCTGTCTGTAGATACTTTTCTTTCTTTGACATTGGTTGATGCTCTCATCTAACCCTTCCTTTGCTGCAATGAACACACATTCAACATGGCCTTGCCAATAATCAACCAGTCAATTTCATCATTGGGCATACCTAGGCCTGATGACAGGTAACAGCATAACATCAGCAACCTCTGCTTATACTGGTGTCGACTTGCTAGTCACCAAATATATATCGTGATGCTGAACAAATTAGAGTTAATAGACCTTTTACAAGTAGGTCTAAACATCCCACTTTCCAACCTCTGTGGATTTCTCACATAATCTTCACCCTTCTGTCATCCCGGATCCTTGATATTTACCTGTGAGTGTGTGTTTCTGCTTTCACCTGATTATCACCTAGAGGAAATGCATGCTGCTGCAACTTATACTACTTTTTGTGGATTGCCACACCGGTAATGTTAGGTATCAGGTAAAATAAAATTTAAATTTAAAAAAGATAAAGACAGAAATGTTGTGGCACTGTTATATTTTAAGGTACCCTAAATAAATGTATTGAGCTTCTACAGGTTAGCAATAGTATTTAGCAGTCGGGATGGGCATCTTATGAAAAACGACACACTGTTTTGTCATTTTGTAAGCTTACGAAACCTCACAAAATGAAACAAACAGCAAACAGTGTGTCATCCCAAAATGAACCAAAACATTTTTTGTTTTGGAAATGAAATGATCCAGCCATCTTGAGAACAGGAGGTTTATTTTTTTAAAAATAAAATGATTGATTTGTTTTCCTTTCTTTCAGTACGTCCTCTGTTGAGATAGCATATCTTCAATCTTGATCGGCCTGAAGCTAGCCAGCCCAGGAACTGAGGTGTTCCCTTATCTGGCTGTGTCTGCAAGTTGATTTAAATTTATTGTTTTCCTTTCCTTTTTAAGTAGGACTGTGGAAGTTAATTTTTAAAAATATTTTCTTTCCTTCCCTCACTGTGCCGATCAGCTATTGACTGTTTCTCCCCGATCTCTCAGTGGAGCAGTTAGCTATTAGGTTTCTAGCTTGTTTATTTGCTTGAAAGCAAATTGATTGGAATGCTTGATGGTCTTTGATTTAGGGCAGTGGGCTCCCTATAAATAAATATTATTTATAGCCTTACAAAGTGTTTCATTACATGATGAAAATTCTTTTTAAAAATCCGTTATTAATGAAATCAAACAAAATGAAGACTGAAACAAAAAGAACAAATGAAATGCTATATTTCCTTTTCATGCCCATCTCTATTTAGCAGTATACTAGGAGGAGGGGAAAGTTGTGACAGCACCATTCCTTGGATTTTTGTCCAGAAAGTCTGTAAACCCTCTGGATTCATTCATCAGTTTTTGTATTTTCTAAAGCTTTGAAAAATTTGCCTTTAAAAATGCATATGAGTTTCACATGCCAGAGAGGTTGTGACAAAAAGACAGCCTTCAGAGTCTTCTGTGTCATCTTTTCAATTTCCCTGGGGGCTCAGGAAAAATATTTATGAACTAATGCAACATTTCCTAATGCAGAGCAATACAAGCCAGTCTTGTCACAACAGGAGATGCTGCCTTCAAAGTCCCAGAGAAGACCAGCAAAGCCTTATTTTCAATGCCTGGCATGTACCAAGGTCAGGTTCTATAGTCTGACCATGTTCACTTGAAAATAAGAGAGATGGGAGAGACAGATGCAAGGTGGGAAGAAAAATGCCCCTGATTTCTCAATACCTCAAGCAGGGTTGAATTGTGAACGTAATTGGAAAAAAGATGTCTGGTCCTCATTTGAATAATCATTTGAGTTAATTTGCACTTCCTAAACTAAGATGTGAGCTAGAAGGCAATTAGCCTTGGTTTTTGTACTTGTCTCAGCTTTACAAGGCAATTCCTAAGTAAAAGAAATCCTTGCAGCAAATATAAGTCTATGCAGAGACTCTTGCATATAAACACAGGCCTATAATAAGGTACATTGCATTTTCCTCTAGGTTCACAGCAGGATAAAAGGCCTCCTCCCATCAGAGAAGAAGTAGGAAGTCTCTCCAGTGAGGAAATTCTGCTAACAATGGGTATTATGCCAGAAAACCATTGAGCTGCCCCTGGTGAGTGGTCCCTGAGTGTGGATGCCCCACCTGAGGGGTTACCCTAACCTTTATGATCTCTAAGGCACTTGGTCTACAGCCAACATGTGGTTCTCCCTTGGAGAACTGCTATCTCTGAAGCATCCAGTGCTAAGAATGTAAACTTGAGCATTGGTGGTGCCGTGAGAGCCTTGGGTTGTCTGAGGAGGGAGTGGAAGGAAGGATAGAGGATGAAGAGGAATGTAGGAGAATGTCCCAACAGATGAGCAGCCCAAAGGACCAGCAGCCCATTGCAGCAGCAGACAGTCAACTGGAGGTTAGGGGACAAGGTGAGGATGATCTGGTCCTCACCCATATAGCCAGTGCCTCTGCATGTAGTTTCTCTTTGGGTTTAGGTGGAATGGAGGAGGCTATAAGGGACCCAGATGTGGCAGAATGCAACGGGTTCTTCCTGGAAGGCTCCTGCCACTTTCCTCAGGAGTTTGGAGGCACTGAAAGAGTACATGTGCTGAACATGGTAACTACTGCCCATTGGGGCTTCAAGAAATGGCATGGGTGTGTGGATTTGCTCTTGCATGTAGAAAGGGATGTGAGGGATGAGATAGCACCATAGCAGGCAGGTAGGGCCCATCTCCTTCCACTCCTTTGTGATGTGCTACACTCAGTTGGCATGGCTTCTATAGTGGCCTCTGGCTCTATGTCCGAGGAGAAGGGAAGGGAACTCAAAGGAGAAGGGTATTGGGTTTGGATAGATTGTGTACCTGTTTTTCTTGCATGTACTGCTCCTACTGCTTTGGCTGTTGCTGGATGTGTGGCCCCTGGCTCACATGGTGCCCTCCCTCCTTTCCATGTTTTATGAACAACATATGTGCATGCAAGTATGTGCCTTATTTGCCACCTGAGTCCTTCTCCTGCCATGTAGGACACTTCCATTAATGTTTGCCATGCCTACTTCCATTCCCCTCCTTGCTTGCTCAGTCCTCTGCCTTTCCCCATATGTGAAAGTTCCTTTTCTTTCTATAGGGCTGCTTACCTTCCTCTCTTCCTCTAGCACTATCTCAGGCTTTCTGCAGTAGCACTGGTAATGGGTGTGCCATTTTAAGTTCCTGGGGATGGTTGGGTTTTCACTCTGGTGCTGTCTTTGGCACTAACCTGGCAACTTCTTTGGAAAACACACCCAAAAGTTGTGCCCATTGCATAAGGTCAGGGGCAATGTCTCTGATTCCCATGCTACTTGTGTTTGGATAAGAACATAAGTAATTTGCAAATTATGGGGAAAATGTGAGATTTAAAAAGATACAGGTATGGAGGAAAGGACAGAAAGGGACAGGGCCATCCATTCCTAGAAAATGATTTAGCATGAAGTCATAATTCTGTAAGACAGTCTACGCACCAAGCATCAAGGTGCTTTTCTAATTACTAAGATGTCAGTAAATGAAACAGAACCTGCCTAGGGCATGAACAGAGTCAATACAAGGCTACAGGGGTTCAGACTACATTTCTACTACTTTAAATGGCTAATGTTCAGGAATATAGTTTTCAGAAGAAGGGTGTGGACCCTTACCAGTCTAGCACCATTATGTAAGATTTAACCTTGCTTTTTATAAATAATATCACTAGGCATTCTCAGTGAAAGGTAATTGAAGACTGGTTGTATGCTAAGCCTCAAAGAAAATAGAGATGTAGAGCCAAAAATAGTTTCATAACATTGGGTGGGGGGAGAATAATGTAATAGTCTCATACTTTCTCTCTGATTTTATCACACTGCTGTCCTATAAAGAAAGAAACTGCAGTCCCTGTAGTAAAAGAAAAATACCAACTGAAGTTTGCCCCAAGATATGCTGGACAAGAGGTCTCTTACAGCAGTCCTGTTTTCATCATTAATTCATCATTTGCTGAAGGCTTTTATTTCTATTATATCATTGCACAGGGTATCAAAAGTTTATCTGTACAAAAAAGACTGTTCACTATAGTAGATGAAACATTAAAGGAGTAACTGAGATTACAGAGATGTACAGATGTAGGGTGGATGACACCTGTTTTCGCAGGAATAAATGGGGAAAAGGTTAGAGATCTTAGTGAGCCACAAGTTAAATAGGAGTCAACAATGTGATGCATTGGCAAAAGGAAATGAAATTTTCTGGCTGCATCAACAAAGGCATAGTGGCTCAGTTCAAGAAAATTAATAATACCACTCTTCTTTACTTGATTTATTATTTATTTCTTACATTTACTGCCCACATGTCAACTAGAAAATAGTGCTAATGGCAGCTAACAAACATAAGAGTGTAAAGTCAAATAAAACTCAACTATGCAATCAAAACATGACCAAAACTAAGCCCATTCTAAAAACCACTAAGAACAAGTTAATGCATTAAAATCTACAAAAGTTAAGTTTAAAAAATCAACACAGCAAGTTCACTTGACCATCTATTGACAGTCTAAAAGATGTATTTTATTACTTTCTTAAAATCAATCAGAGTGGGAAAGAATCACAACTCTGACAGGAATGCATTCCACCACCTGGAAGCCACATGGGAGAAGGCCTCTCCTGTAAGGTATCTGCTGGTATATTGTGCTCAGATCTGGGTACCAGAATTTAAGAAGCATATTGACAAGCTATAATACGTCCAGATGAGGGTGACCAAGATGCTAAGAAGTGATTCCCACCTGGTGTATGTGTACCCCAGGGATCTGAACCTGGAGATTTAGGGGGGAAATGGATAATGCTGGGAAAGAGCACATGCATCAACATTGTAAGGCACCTATTTATAACCTGAGCAGGGTGAAACCCCTTTGACTTCTTCCTTCTCTGTCTGTCAGAGTGTGAAGAGCCTGGCTAACCAGCCTTTGCTCCATTCTTGTTTTGCCACTCACCCAGAGCCTTGTGCTACCTTCTCCTTTCCTATTGATGGTAAATTGTACAGGACAAAATTCCTTTCTGATTTTAACCCCTTTGCTGACACACTTGCGCATGGTAGAATAGGTAATAAGGAAGCAGCCTGAAGATGACAGGGTATTTAGTCCCACCCACATCTCTAAATATGAAGGTTACCATTAGTGGAAATTAGCCTAGGGTACACAAGTGGAAAAAAAATGAGAACCACTGTGCTTTTACAGACTTCCCAAGATCCACAAGCAAGGAATCCCCATCAGACCCATCATCAGTAGTATAAATTCAGTGACTTACAACATAGCAAAATACCTGGAGACTATCCTAGTCCCACTGGTTGGACTCACGGGCCACCATGTGCACAATTCAGAGGAGTTTGTTTCTAAAGTCAGGGAGCTGAAACTGGATACACATGAAACCATGGTATCCTTTGATGTTACATCGCTCTTTACCAGCATCTCCACCACTGATGCCCTAACAAGAGAAGACAGCACCTTCACCTCCAGAAGCTGCCTCAACCCAGATCAGGTATGCCTGCTCCTGGACCTGTGTCTGAACACCACATGTTTCATGTACAGAGAGGGGACATCTACAGACAGAAGCATGGTTGCGCCATAGGTTCCCCAGTGTCACCAATTGTTGTGAACCTATACATGGAAGAAGTGGAGAAGAAAGCACTCAACACCTTCCCAGGGACAACACCCTCCCACTGGTTCAGGTATGTAGATGATACCTGGATGAAAATCAAGACTCAGGAAGTACAAGCCTTTACAGACCACATCAATGTGGTGGACCCTAATATTAGGTTCACTAGGGAAGACACCCAAGACAAAAGGCTGGCTTTCCTGGATTGTGTAGTCATCATCAGACCCGACTGTGGCCTGGGAGTAGAAGTTTACAGGAAACCCACTCACACAGATCAGTACTTACTGTTTGACTCCCACCATCCATTACAGCACAAATTAGGGGTCATCAGGACACTAAGCCAATGAGTAGAGAGCATCCCCACCTCCACAGAAGCCAAGAAGAAGGAAGACAGGCACCTGAAGACAACACGTAAGGCCTGTGGATATCCAAAGTGGGCCTTGAACAAAGCATTTTGCAACGACCCGGAAGAACAAGGGATCCGTCTGAGACCCAGACCCAACAGAAGAACCTGGTCATTCCTTACATGGCTGGAGTGTCTGAGAAGCTTAAAAGGATTTTTGGCAAACACCACATCCCTGTTTATTTCAAACCCACAAACATGCTAAGGGAGAGACTTGTCCACCCAAAGGATCCGATACCAAAGTAAAAGAGCAATATAGTATATGTGGTCCAATGCAGTGAGGAGTGTGCAGACCTCTATATTGGAAAAAATAAACAGCCTTTAAACAGAAGGAAGGCCCAACACAGGAGGGGTAACAGCTCAGGACCAGAATCAGCAGTACACCTCCATTTGAAGGACAAAGGGCACTCATTCAAAGATGAGGATGTACACATATTAGACAGAGAAGACTGGTGGTTTGAGAGAGGGGTCAGGGAAGCCATTCATGTGAGCATTGAAACCCCCACCCTCAACAGAGGTGGCAGCCTCAGGCATAGTCTATCTGCTACTTATCAGACTGTGCTTTCCAAAGTACCCAGACAAATCAAAAAGCCTTCACCACCAAGGCCATAGCTAACAACCCATAATTTATAGGTTTCGGCACCTTAGGCCATTGTTCACCTTAAGGCTATGGATACTATTGTCTCCCTAACAAGCCTATTCAGGCCATTGTTAATCTTATGAGCCTAATTCAGACCACGGTGACAAGAGGTCAAAGCTGACTATCAGATGGAGGACTCGCACTAGCTGTATTCAGACCGATGAAGCTGTTTGGATGAGCAGCAAAATGTTTCTATCTCTCAAGAAAAAGAAGTCCAGTAGCCATGACTCAACTTCCAGATAAACTCACCTGGATGACTGAGAATCTTCACAGACACTGTGTTAAAGGGTCTGGAAAACAAATGATATGAGGAAAGGTTGAGGGAGCTATGTGTGTTTAGCTTGGATGAGAGAAGACTGAGAATTGATATGACATCTAATATAATCTTCAAATATTTGAAGGGCTGTCACATGTTTGTTTCCTATATTTCCAGTGGGTATAATCCAGATTAGCATATTCAAATTAGAAGTAAGGAGAACTGAATGCTAGGAAGGATTTCCTAACAATGCAAGCTGTAATGGAGTACCTGAAAATATGGTGGACTCTCTTTCAGTGTAAGCTTTTAAACAATTGTGAATTTTCTCCATAGACTTTGCATTCAGTCCAACCACTATTACTGAAATAACATACCATTTGCAAAATATGGTGAAATGATAATAGGAGGCCATTTTGGGGCCCCTTGCAGGCCCATTTGGGGCAGTGCCAGTCTGGGGGTAAGTACAAGAGCCCCCAGCTAGGCGCCTCAGGCCCAACCCAACCTGCATCCGCATATCATGGATTTTCAATTATCGTGGGTCGGGTTGGGTCCCTAACCCCCACAATACTACTATGCTACTTCTTAGTAAGCTATGAGAACAGTGCAGTGAATGTACTTAATAAGCAGATCTTCTGTCAAAACATTTTAGTACCCTTTTTGTCACAACTTCTCATATACCTCTTTGCATAGAATAAGTGCATTTGGAAAGGGTGATATTTTGTTGGGAAGTGCTTTATATCCTTTAGGAAGAGAAACTGATCTGGTGTAGAAAATTTCTCTTTCTTTTCTTCAATAAAACAGTGAGATGGGGAAAAGCAACAGTGAGATGGGCAAAGGCAAAAAGATCAAAGAGTGCAAACTACAGGTAAGCTGTCTTACCATCACTGCAGGGCACCTCTGAACTTGGTTTTGAAGTGTGATGGAAGTTTGAAGAATTTCCATTCCTGTGGCCACAAATTGATTAAATGTGGATATTTTGTTAGTTGTTGAACAGGCTGGTGTCTGAGGAATCACCAAAGTTTGTCCTAGCTGGATGTGATGATCAAAGTGCTACTAAGAACTGTGGTAAAAGAAAGTTTTCTCCATGTATGCATGTCTGTTGTTTAAATCTGTTTGCATAAATACTTTTGAAAAACACTGAAAGAGTGGACCCCTCTTCCTTGTAACTGGTCATACAGCAAGTAGCCATACCTCACATTTCTAGGTATAATAAAACCTTTTTCTCTGTTTCAACGCTAGAATTTCCAAATGGCCCTTTTAGATGCTTTCTTCTACAACTCACATAGCCAGCATGGTCAGTGCTAGGAGATGAAGATTTCTTGATTTTGTTATTCCTAGAAATTTCAGACGGGGGAGAATAATTTCCCTAGTTACGCTGTACATAGGTAAAGTAAAGGTAAAAGTTCCCCCAGCACATGCATTCTAGTTGTGTCCAACTCTAGGGGCTGTTCTCATCTCCATTTCCAAGCCAAATAGCCAGTGTTGTGCAAGTCCGTGGCTATGTGGCTGGCATGACTAAATGAAATTCTAAGCATGGAACATTCTTTATCACTTTTTACAGCTGGGGTTAACAGTGGGAACTCCGTTGCGTAAGACCCGAGATTAAAACCACTGAGCTGCCAGCTTTGCAGCTGACAGTTTTCAGCGCTCTAGTCCGCTGAGCCACCACACTGTACATGCAGATAAGCACAGTAGACAGTAGACAGGCATCGGAATGCATGGGTAATTTTTTGTTTCTTTTCACATAGTCGGACACTGTACAACAGGCCAGCTGATCAACCTGAGAACTGAACATAGATACTCTAATGTACCTATTCAGTGTACCTATTCAGTATAGCTAAACTGTTGCAGGAGTGTTTCATTCTCCTGTAAGTTTTTGCTCACATATCTAGTCATGGGAAATATTTATGAAAAAAATATTTCATAAGGAGATGTGTAAAATACAGAGCACCTAGACCAGCCTATTATTCAATGCCTTGTTATTAGCTCCTGTGTCGACTGTATATAAAACACAAAGTATCACATGCCTCTGAATGTATAATAGCAAGATCATAAAGAAGATTTAATGTTTGAAAGGATAATGGGAATAACCACTGTCACATTTAATAGTGAGTGCTTAGGATTTTTATTTATTTATTTATTTAAATGTGATATAAGAAAAGAAAAGAAAATGACCTGCATATAATTCATTATTTTTCAAGTCTTTGGCTATTCATCAGTCTAAGATGTGCAAATTCCATCTAATGCTCGATTAGACAGTGTGTATTCATTTTCATAATACTTAAAGCCCAAGCAAGTCATGAAAATGAAAACAAAATCCAAATATCTGGACTTCTGTAATTTACATAATATAACAGAAAGAAAATAACAAACATGATCCAATGCTTAGCAAGACTTTATTTGTAATGTGTCAAAATGACAGTGAGATGGTTTTTGTGATTATTTCTCATCCCCCCATGCAATGCTTCATATCTTTTGAAAAGTTTCTTGAGAGGACTGGGTGGGATGCTACTAGATTGGGTATGTAAATCAAAACCAGAATGTTTATCATATGTTAAATCAGGCACTGTAGAAAAAATACTCATTGTGACTACAAGGTAGATTTTTATCATACAACTCAGAGGGATCAAGTGCATTTGAAATACTGTTTGTTTGTTTGTTTTGTAAAATTTTGGAAATGTGGGAGGAAAGCAAGCTGTGCTAATGTCAGAAATAAATGTATATTTAAAATAATAAATCATAATAAATATTGAACAGGGCTTTTCTCCAAAGCAGGCAGAAATTGTTTTGCCGAGCCAGGTTGAAAGAAAGAGGCGACACACGTTCCGCTTGGATTAAATAAGGGCCACAACTTTATTAACTACAGTAAAGGATTTTAAATTACTTATCAATGAGCAATAACTTTAGGAGGGCCTGAGCCGTAGCGCATCATCAAAATGGTAACAACAAATTGATTAGGTCCCGCTACTCCACCAATTTCCTACGGCCCATTGAACTGCCGCAGTGAGGATGCCGATGAGATCTTTTGGCATCAACGCTTGATTAAAGGTTGGCAGCCCTCCTAGGGTTTTGGGTTATTATTATTATTTGCTCCCTAACTAAATCCTATTGGGTAATAAATGGAAGGCTTATGAAAAAAAGATGTGAAGATGTAATTAGATTAGGACCTAAATGGTTAACTTTTATAAAACACAAAGTATCACATGCAGTGAATGACCAGAAGATTTTGTTTGCCTACAACACCCACCGCCAATATGTGAATGGTGGGATGGGCGCATAAAAACACCACCACTCTAGGCCAATCAGAGAAATGGTCAAAAATTCCCATCCGGCCCAAATATCTGGACTTCTGTAATTTACATAATATAACAGAAAGAAAATAACAAACATGATCCAACCAGCAAGACTTTATAATAAAAAATGGCGGGATGGTTTTTGGGATTATTTCTCATCCCCCATGCAATGCATATCTTTTGAAAAGTTTCAGGACTGTGGGATGCTACTAGATTGGGTATGTAAATCAAAACCAGAATGTTTATCTTGTTAAATCAGGGCACTGTAGAAAAAAATACTCCTGGACTACAAGGTAGATTTTTATCATACAACTCAGAGGGAGCCATTTGAAATGCTGTTTGTTTGTTTGTTTTGTAAAATTTTGGAAATGTGGGAGGAAAGCAAGGTGCTAATGCTCAGAAATAAATGTATATTTAAAATAATAAATCATAATAAATATTGAACAGGGCTTTTCTCCAAAGCAGGCAGAAATTGTTTTAGATGTGACCACAAATGGCACAGTGTTCTAAATTCAATCTGATCGAAATCAGAGATCATGCATGATAAATAGTTTATTTTCTTTGTCCTATAATGACCCTGGTCAGAACTCCTATCTCTCACAGATTCATTTCCTTTCATTTGCATATTGCTAATTGCAATTTGGGACTTTTTAGTTTCAACATATTTTAGACTGTACATTTCTAAATGTTGAGTTTCCATATTCTTACAGGAAAATCCCTATGACTCCAGCATATACTGTACCAGGTCTCAACTGGATAAAAGTTTTAACTTTATACAGGAGATCAAATTACAAATCCTATATGCGTGTTATTAATATATTTCTTAGTTAAGACGGTAAATAAGAATTATTTTCTCGCATTTATTACTTCAAAAACAAAACTGATGGATGGACTCTTTGTGGAAATTGAATTTTCCCTTTTATAAAATTAGCAAATTAGCACTTGTATTTGAAAGTTGTTCTGTGTATGTGGTCCCCCTTTACAAAGAGCAAAGGCAATAGAGATGTTTTGAGCAAATACATCATGGGGGGCTTATAATTGCTCTCGTACTGTAAATGGAGTCATTGCAAGTGGACATCTTTTCTTGTAAGATTGAAAGTTTCACTATTCATCCAAGTGGCTTTGTCAGACTGATTGGTGCAAGGTTTCCAGTTTATAGGTCACCTTGGTTTTATACTACCGTAGTCTGAATAAGCTCATTAGGCGGACAGTGGCCTAAATAGGCTTGTTAGAAAGTTCCATGGTCTGGGGTGTGTGAAAGTCCCACCAAACCAGTCCTTCCCAACACACCAAAACACAAGACTTTCACACACCTCAGACCATGGTACACCAGTTGGAAGCCTTGCACCAACTTCCCTTAGACTGATGAAGCTACTTGGATGAGTAGTGAAATGTTTCGCTCTCACAAGAAAAGAAATCCACTTGCCATGGCTCAAATTCCATATAACCTCTCCTGGATTACTAAGAATCTTCACAGACATACTGTAAGTGAGAATTCTGATGAGAGCTTGAAAATCCCTGGCAGGCCAACTTGCAAATGGCATTTCTGCCATTTCAGCCTGCTTCAACTCAATTTGACATCTCATCCACAAATATTCAAGCCTCTCAAGATTCATTACCTCCAGTTAAGAGAAAGGCAAGGATAATCATTTCACACACACACCAGTAATTTGTGCAAATTATCTTTGTATTTAACTAGTGTCCTTTCTGTTTGAGTAGCCAAACACATGAGCATATAATAATAGTTTGCTCCTCATTTTGAAAGGTCATCTGCACTAAATTCATATTTACAGGATAAAATAAGAGAGGATAAAAACAAGTGAGAGGATGTGGTTGATCAGGAGACTAGCTAGCCCAAAATGATCACAGAAAATATGGGAACAGGGGTATAGTGAACAGTACACGTGCATAAGTGCAAGCACACAACAACTGACTGATAGTTAAAAAGAGTGGGGAAAGCCCACTGCTGCTTCTGATGCTTAAAAGTTTGCACAACAAAGCACCCACAAATATGTTGTACAATTGTTATTTGTGTTGATGGAGTCACATCATTTGCACACATTTACTTCATCGGGACAAAAAAAAATCTATCATTCTCTATGCTGATTGACAGGAGGATCAAATACATTGTCAAAGAACAAAAAGCATAATTTTGAATTCCCTGTCCTTGCATAAAGAGATGAGAGGGCTTGTTTCCACCATAACTGGCACTTTGGCAGAAAGTCTACACATCTCTATTCCATCGTAACATGACAGGCAACACAGAGGGCAGCTGGTGGAAAAAGAAATCATTGATCTTTACTGTTGACCACCTTCTTGCCCTTTTGTCTAGTGTAGTGGTTCTGAACCTTCCTAATGCCATGACCCTTTAATACAGTTCCTCATGTTGTGGTGACTCCCAACTATAAAATTATTTTTTTAAATAAAAATCACAACCATTGCGAGAGGCAGCAAAATACTCCATGGTCACTCTGTTGCATGCCATGTCCACTGTCCTCAGCCACCTACTGGAGGGCTGCCCCCTTTTTCAGCTCCCTCAGGGCCAGTCAGAGGCACACCACCACCACCACCACCACCACCACCCAGCTCACTCATCTGTACTCACCCCGGGGGGTCCCAAGGACTTGGTTACCTGCCTTTGCAGGGCCACCAACAGCACCTCTCCCACTGCTGAAGGGGCCTGCTGCCAGGGCCAGCATTGCCTGAACCTCCTCCTCCACCTGCCACTCAATTGACCTGAGGGATGGATGGATGCGGCAACAGCTCAATTGCCACAAGCGCGGTTTCATGGCCTAGCTGCCGTGTGTACTTGCAGCAAGACAGCCCCCACACCATTCAAGCATGGCAACTGCCAGATCTCCATAATTGGGACCTTGTGGCCTAGCCTGCATCACTTTTAATTGTGGTGAGACTACCACCCATTGTGCTGCTCGGGGGGCCTGGCGAGGCCCAGCTGGCTACAACCCAGCAAGGCCCAGGTGACTATAGCTAGTGTAGGTGGGGAAGGAGGCAGAATCCAGCCTCTACACTACAGCCTCCCTTGAGGTATCAGCGGTGCAGCAGCGTGCGGCTACTTGCCCATGCCATCCTTCAGCCTTCAGCCCACGGTCAGGCCCCAGCTTGCCCTGGGTGGACCTCACCACCCCACCATGCTGCACCCCCACTTCCCCCTGGGGCCACGGCCCACCCTGGGTGAACCAGGCCCCCTCATCAAGACCCCGCTATCCCACCAGGCCATCCACAGCATGGGAGCTGAGGCATTCCCCTTTCTGCCCCCTGGTGTTTCTCAGGACTCACAGTGACCCTGTGAAAGGGTCATTCAACCCCCCCAAGGGGTCATAACCCCAAGGTTGAAAACCACTGGTCTAGTGGATTACCTCTGTTGTATCTTGATGCCTCTGTCACATTTTTTGTTTGTTTTTTTGGGATTAAGAATTTTTGCATCCACAGAACAGCCACATCGGACTCAAATGTTGATTATTGTGAATAGATGGCATGGTTGACAAAAGAGTTCCAGTTGTAGCAGGTATTTCTTTGTGAAGAGATTGTACGTAACGATATATGTTTGTGTGCAGACACACAAATATACAGGCATGTGTATGCACATCCAGGTGCATGTATGGATGTGTCTATGTATTCTTTTTTATTTCATTTGCTTGTCTAGTAAAATGCTCCCAGACAAGGGTCTAGAGAATTTCAAATAAAAAGAATCAAAGATGCACAAGGGAAGAAAGTAGTGAGAAAGTGAGGATGCAACATCCCTGTGAACCCAGGTTCAGCTAACCTGCACCCCTGTTTCCTGAGCTTGCATTGCACCATTTTGTCACTATGCTATATAGCATTGTGGTATTTCTCTTCCTAACCTGCATCACATTTGGGCTTACCTTTAATCTTTCTTTAAAGTGGTGTCTATGATGTCTGGCTACCTGGAAGAAAAAGAATTTAGAAAACGTAATAGGCCAGAATCCTATGGTGAGATTCTACATGCATAAGATAAATCTTTCTATATGGTTTTCACAAATTTCTGGCCATTTATCATATGCCTGAGGCTTCAACTGAGTGCACGACTGAAAGTGTGACCTGAGTGTGTCTGAACCCACAGACACTGAAGGGCTTATTGTCATCAAACCTAATTGATTTCTAAACATAGGGGTAGAATCCATCCATCTATCATGTTAAATTCCATTGCCCACCCAGCCCGGAATAAAGAGATGAGATAAGGTTGTGGGATTCAAATTGGGCCACAATTTATTGATATAAAATTCATTCTCTTTCAACTGATCACTGACTCTTAAACAACAGGGCCTGAATGTAGTGCAAGTAGGTATGGCATAATCCCTTATGAATTCAGGAGGGTGATGGCCAGCACCCTCCCAAAGATTAGTGGTCAATCAAACACAGCCATCCCTCCAATGAATAATGTTAAGCCTTTTATGCCTATTGCCTTATTATTCTTGCTATCCTAACAATCTTTCCTAACTAGAGATGGGCACAAAAAGGAAAAAAAATTGTTCCGTTATTCATTATTCATTTCATAACAAAACGAAATGGATAATGAAATTTGTGATGAACTTGGAACAAACTGAACACGAAAATTAGGTTCGTTACATTTCCTTTTCGTTAATGGTGATGCACAATAAAATGAGCTGTTTTTAAATGTTAAAAAACGTCCTGAATATCCGTACAAACCCAGTGATAATTATTTATTCTTCCTGATAATACCTACCAGGGGGGTTGGGGTCCTTAAAACGTGCTTTTATATCTTTTCTCAGATCGCTGTATTTTTTTTTCCTTTAAGGGGAGTTAGGGGACATCAACCCAAAATGGCTCCCAGATGCCTAATATTGATTTCTTGAGAAAAAAAAACACCCTGGACATATGTAAAAACGCAGTGATAATTATTTGAAATTATTACCTACCAGGGGATTGCGGTCCTTAAAACGTTTGTTTTTGTTTTTCTCCCATCGCAATGTATTTTTTCTTTTCCCTTTAAGGATGACACAAAATGGATTCCAGCCACAAGATGGATGCAAGCCATATGATGGGATTATGTAAATTCTTTGACAATTTCATCCAGTAGCATGCCCAGGTTGCAGACTGGGTAGGTGTGGCAGCCACAGAGGGCATAAAAAGCTTTGGCAGCCCCTGTCCTCCTTGCAGTCTGCGATGGGAGTTAGGGTGGGATTGCTGTCTCTGTGACTCGTTACTTTAAGCCAGCCAGGCAGGTGTGTGTCTCTGTGTTCCTGCTGGCTGCAGCCTGGCTCTTAGGGGAGAGAAAGAAGAGATTTCTCTTGCAGCCTCCCTGTGTGCGTGCGTACCTCTCGGTGAGTACCCTCCCCTGGCCCGCAGTGCAGTCACTCTATGTCTGCCTTACGCCCTGGGCAACACCCGCCGCTGCCTTTGCAGCCTCCCTGCGTACCTAGTCTATACTGTGTCTCTGCCAGCATCATTTTTTTAGTGTTTTCCCTCTGTTCTGGGGCATTGGGGGACATCCGCGCTCGGAAATGCTTGAAGTCATGCAAAAAGCGGGAAAAAACAAAAAACAAAAAACAAAAAACAAAAAAAGATACGAATTTTTTTCAAAAAAATCATGAAAAATGAAAACTAACTGAAACGGACCCACAGTGAAAAACCAAAAATCGAAATGTCATTTTTTTCGATTCATTTCCATCTCTATTAACGAGCATTGAGGTGGTGTACTAACAGAATCCCTATTCCGTCCCAGGCTCCCAGTTTCAAATACACACATTCAAACCAAGAAAACTGGGAGATGTGTGGCAGATGGTGAAGAGGATGGTATCACAACAGACCATTGCAACTCTACCTCCTTGTCCACCAGGTCTTGCCTACTGCTGAACAGAGAACCCTAGTGGACAAAGGTAAGAGAGTTTGACACTGTCAGCCTCTTCCAACCAGGTCTCAGTGATACAATCCAGATTAGCCTGTTCATCCAGGATCAAGTCCTGGATGGTTCTTGTTTTGCCATTGACCCAAATGGCATTTATCACCAGAGGTTTCAACCAATGGGGGCTGCCACCAAGGCTATCCAAGCTGTCTAACTATGAGACAGCTTAGGGACAAACAATATACTTTCCCTTTCTGTCTCACACAATGCTGTGAGTGATATACCCTACCATATCACACCCTCCTTCCTGAAAAACTTAATTTTTTGCTCCTAGCACTCCATTATTCTCTTCCCTATCAAAACACTTCCCTCCTCAAGCAGAAACAGGCCTGGTTGGCAACTTCTCTCCAGCAAAGGCTAGGGCTGTGGGAAGGTATAAAAAAAACTAAAATGAGGGGGGTTTAATTTTAAAAGTGTGTGATGTTTTAAAATGGAAGGTGTTAAGATGTGCAAAAGTAGCCAGTGAAGACTCCAAGACCTCTTGGAGGTTGGGGTTCAATTTCTGGGCTCAATTCCTGCTGCAGTCTCTCTTGTAAGACAAAGTAGAATGCCAAGTGTGCACTTAGCACTGTACTTGGCACACTACAGAGGCACTGCTTCTGCAAGTAAGGTCCAGCTCCCCATTCTCTTTATAGCTGTATGGTAGAGCAATACAACCAATCTTTTTCATGATGAAATTAGGTGTATCTGAAGCAGTGTTTTTCAACCTTTTTTGGGCAAAGGCACACTTGTTTCATGAAAAAAATCACGAGGCACACCACCATTAGAAAATGTTAAAAAATTTAACTCTGTGCCTATATTGACTATATATAAAGTAATTCTCTTGAATAGGAATCAAATAAACACAAATAAAGTATTTTATAATTACTTTATTATGAAATAGTAAGTAAACAGAAATATGAAAAATTATAAAATACTTTATTCAGTGCGCAACCTGGGCCTGTTTGGCTGAAAAGCTGATATTCTTCAGCGTTTCCAACGGCACACCAGGATCTCGAGAAAGTGTGACGTGAACATGGTTGAAAAACACTGATCTGAAGAATATGGTCATTGTAAAGCAGAAAGAAGTCCATTTGTTTCTGAGGAATTTACTAAAAGGTGCTTATTTCTTCCCACTAGGGAGAGAAAGGACGTGAGATTTAAGAAACATGAGAGAAGAACAAAATAACATTCTGGAGAAGCAGGGGTGTTACCTTCCAGGTCAGTGATTTCTCTCTCTCTCTCTCTCTCTCTCTCTCTCTCTCTCTCTCTCTCTCTCTCTCTCTCTCTCTCTCTCTCTCTCTCTCTCTCTCTTTCTTTCTTTCTTGGCAGCATGGCAGTCTGCACTCCATCAGCAGAGTGTAAAATTCTTCCTTCTCTGTTGTTTTTCATTTCAGAATAACATGAGAGCCACCCATTTTATTTGATTAGTTTGGAGTGGTAGCTGGGCTCATACTCCCTGATTAATATGCAACACATTCCAATACCTGGTACTGACAATATTGTACCTGAGTGACATAAACTAATTTATCTATCTGACATACAGACAGATTGACAAATAGTCTTAAGGTGACATTCTGCATTAAAGGATTGTGTAAGAACTTTTTCCTTCATATAATAGGTATTTGGAAATATTTGTCTCCACACATCCATTGCATTGGAACACAATCAGACAAAATTACCCAATTTCATCTGTCACCAGTGTGAAACATTCCCAGCAGTAGGTAGTTTGGTTCCTTTGTGAATGTTCTTTGAGAAGAACATTCTTCACCACAGAGTCTCCGATAGAAAATAAGGATTGTGAGTTGTAGGGAAGGAAAGCCTTGGTATAGAAATGCTTTTGTTAAATATATTAAATATTGTTAATGATATGTGGTGCACATCACAGCAGGTAACAAAAACAGTTAGGTTGTTCTGAATGATTATGCTTTTGCTATACAAAAAAAGATCAATGGAACTGAAAAATCATATATATATGGCAGATAACTGTAGATCCTAAGGTCTGCAAAGCCATTTTGCTTCACTCAATAATAATAATAATAATAATAATAATAATAATAATAATAATAATAATAATAATAATAATAATAATAATAATAATAATAAGAAGAAGAAGAAGAAGAAGAAGAAGAAGAAGAAGAAGAAGAAGAAGAAGAAGAAGAAGAAGAAGAAGAAGAAGAAGAAGAGAATAGCCTAAACTTTACCAGGAAGTGGTCTGACCATGACAATGGGGTCAAAGCCAACGCCTCCACATCCGAAAATCATCCTCCAGTCCCGTTGAGAAGAACAGGTCCAGAGTATGGCCTTTCTCATGTGACATGTTGAGACAGTCCTATGGTTGTTATGGTGGCCATGAAGTCCTAAGCCACCCCAGTCAAAGCAGCCTAAACATGGATATTGAGGTCCCCCAGCACCAACAGTTTGGGGGTCCTCAACACCAGGTCTGAGATCACCTCTGTCAGCTGAGGCAGGGAGACTGTTGGAATTTATTTATTTATTTATTTATTTATTTATTTATTTATTTATTTATTTATTTATTTATATACCACCTACCTTCCCAAAGGAACTCGAGGTAGTACACCAACAGAAGCCCAACTCACAATACATGTCCTCCAGACCTCCCCTTAAAGAGACAGGAAGCCTGGTCAAGGAGATAGAACTCCTATAGACTATAGCAACCCCCTCCCTGACCCTCCAGGCAACACTGGTGCTGGACTGAGTACCCAGGCAGGCATAGTTGGGGAAGGGAACCCCACCTTCTTCTCCCATGCCAGGTCGGCATCCTTATCCAGAATGACATAATGGATGAGGGTAGTCTTATTTTGTACCTACCTGGCATTCAACAACAGCACTGTGCGGTTCATGGGCTCACTGATATGGTCATCCTGTACCTTCTGGTTGGGGGCAGAAGCAGAAGATGGAATAAATATAAAATATCTAACCTCTCTTCTAATATGCAGACATGTTCCACTCCCACTCCCTTACCTTCCCCTACCCAGCATGAGCAAAATGGCTGCTCCCTCCATTGCCCTCCCTCCTTCCCATTCCCTCAGTTCCATTGTGGGTCCTTACCTTCCACTTCAGATGGCAAGAAAAAAGACACAAAACATAGACAAAGACAAAAAACAAAATATAAAACAAAACAAGAAAGCAAAACAAAAATTTAAAAAAATCCACCTATTCAGCTCCATCATCCCACCGTCCCCTCCCCTTCATAACCACCCTATATCTTAGCCTCAACCAGATACCAGTTGGGCCCCAAGGGGGTGCCACTATATCAAAGCTTGGCATCAGGCAGATGCCCCCCCCTCACTCTGATAGCAAGCCAGCTAAGCTGCTTCTCATGCCTCTCACCCACAGAGAAGCAGTAGCAACAAAGCCGGTGGAAACAAAGGGATGGTAAGTCAAACAAAATAAGGATAACATTATTTCTCAGAATGATGTGACCTGGAAATAAGTAGCCTAATAACACAGCTTTTAGCTCATAGTGCCATGTTTAACAAATCAAATGACAGTTGCAGTAATCCAATCAGTCAATGAAAAGATTATTTGAAAGCAACTCAGGGATGTTTGGTATTAATTTTAAAGAAACCAAAAGTGCCTTGAAGAAAGCTGTAGCTCAGCAGGGTGGCCAATATCACCAGCTGCTTTCATTAGAAATCCTTATTGGGGTGAATACTTTTTAATGTGAGAATGCAGCACAAAATGCTCTCTGCATTTTTTTCATGCTCTTTTTTATTACTTTTCCAATGGTCAGTTCTATAAAATGTTCTTAACTGATTTTAATGGGGTTTACTTTTGGAGGTCTGAAGTCCTAGACGCCTCGGACTTTCAGGTGCAGACCGCCTCTATGCCCTTGGTTTCGGGTTGTATTTCAGAGGTCGTTGGGCTCAAGAAAATGGCACCACAAAGGAAACAGAGATCTCACATTTTTAGAATTGCTCATTGGTTTGGGCTGCTCAATGGGCAAACAAGGCTGTAAAATTTTGGTGTGATAAATGGCTGTTGTTCATATTATCAATTCCCTATCTTCAAAGTTGAATGCGCCTGGTCAGGGCCTTTACCCTCCATGCCTTCAGTTTAACATTATATTTCGTGCTAAACACCTCCCGGGTTTTAAGAATGACATTGCTGATGCGTTGTCACGCCAACAGATGTCGCGGTTCAGATCTGGCACCTCTGGCATCCCGGGACCCCGACATTCTTCCGCCGGAGGTATGGAGGCTTGGAGGATAGAGGCTAACCGTGCCATGGGATTGGCGTTGGCTCCGAGCACCCGTCGATCTTACTCGGCTGCTTGTGCTGACTAATGCGCGCTTTTGTGCCAGAGAAGGGTTCTTTACTATGTGGCCTGCTTCCTCCGATCAATTACATGATTTGCACTTCCTGGTTTAGCCCCTCGAACTATTCAGGGCAAGATGTGCACTTTATTATTATGCAAAGGCGCAAGAGCTTCCTAATTGCCAATTTAGAATATCAAAAATGATTGAGGGTTGGTCCGGGGAAAAGGGGACGGTAAAAGGCCCATTTCACCCCAGATGTTGATTGAGTTAGCTCTCACTTGGCCGCAAATTTGTTATGACCATTATGAGGTGGTGTTATTCCAGGCAGCTTCTATTATTGCCTTTTTGCTGCTCTTAGAGTGAGCGAATTGGTTGCACGTTCCCAATCAGATCGATCTTACGATGCCTTACAGTGGTCTGACTTGGATTTATCTGAAGGGCAGGTTTCCTTGCGTATTGGTCGGTCTAAGACTGACCAAAAGGCAGAGGGGCAACTGATACACCTTGGTAGGTGTTCAGTTGCTCATTTTGCCCTGTATTGGCCCTGCATAATTATGCCATATTGAGGGGCAGTAATCGGGTTATCTCTTTGTACACAAGAAGGGAGTCCCGTTGACCCAGTTTCAATTTTGGAGGACCACCATGAGGGCGTTGGAGGCCGCCGGCATATCTGGCTGGCATTTTGGTACCCAAGAGCTTTCTGCTGCCGCCATGGGTATTGATTCTGTGGGTAGATTGGAACAGCCAGTTTAAGACATACCCGTTCATGGACCGGTGATTCCGGGCCAGTCTCTTCTGTTCTTCTCGTTTCAGGTGCCGTGATTGGAGAGTGGGCTCGAGTGGTGATCTGCGGCCATAGTTTCATATTTTGGGCTGCCAAGTTTTCAGCTCGCTCTGGATGTGGCCGCGATCTTGGCCTTGGTCGATGGGCCGAGTTGGTGTGGAGGGAAAGACGGGGATGTGTTGGGACGGTTTTTGGCTGCTTCCATGGTCTATCCCCTGACCGTCCACCGGCCATTATGGTTGTCCACCTTGGTGGCACTCGATCTGACCCGAATGTCGGGTAAAGCTTTGATTGGGCAGTACTTGATGCCCTGAGAAAACATCGCCTTCCACCAGGATCCTCTGGTCTGCCATTATCCCACGTTTATTTTGGAGCCCATCTCATCCCCCGCAAAAATGCACAAGGCCAGAAAAGGAGTAAACCGGGAGGTTGCTCGTTTTATAGTTAATTCTGGATGGGGGTCTGTTATTTGGCACCATAATATCACTTCCCGTGCTTCTGAATTCTTTCGATCCGATGGGGTTCACCTGTCGGATGTAGGCCTTCAGATTTTCATTGATAATTTAAGAGAGGGCCTGTGGGCGAATTATTCGGCTGTGTTGGGTAAAAGAGACTGTCTGTGCGTCTCTTGGTTAGGGCAAGCGGTCTTGTAATGTAAGTAGGCACCTCTGTTATACAACACCTGTTTGGTGTTGGGCAGCCCTCATTGATAAAACTTTATAAACTAGGATTACAATTCTTATTGTTAAAAAGGATCCCCTGTTAGTTATGAGGGCTGCCAGTGAGCCGTAATTGAAGGTAAGATGGTCTAGTTACTGTTTGGCATCTTACCTTAGGCATTATTTATTCTTGCCATTTTGATCTCTTATTAGCAAGCCGAGGTGCTGAGGAATTTTAACACTGAATTATCTACCACTTGCCCTAAGGCACAGGCCCTCTTTAACTTGCAGTTATTCTTTACAGTTAATTAATGTTATAAATAAAGTGCGGCCCGTATTAACTCCATAAATTTTGTCTCGTGTCTTTATTTCTTCTGGGGGCACGGGGTTGCCCTAGTCTTCAGCGGGGCTGTCGAAGAAAATGGCGGGCGCAAAGTCCCGCGCCTGTACGCTGGTTGCGTGGCGGGGAGCTGCCTATTTAAGGCTCCAGTCAGCCATGACAGCTCCCCTCCCTCCCGCCCTATTGTGTGGATGGTGAGTTTTACTGGTCGGGGCCGGATGGGAACTTTTGCCATCGCTCAAACCTGGCGTTTTTTCGCCCATCCCATCATCTGCATGGCGCGGTGAGGTGATATTAATAACCCCTTTTCACCGGTCGGACGGTTAGGGCAAGCGGTCTTGTAATGTAAGTAGGCACCTCTGTTATACAACACCTGTTTGAACCTCATTGATAAAACTTTATAAACTAGGATTACAATTCTTATTGTTAAAAAGGATCCCCTGTTAGTTATGAGGGCTGCCAGTGTTTACCGTAATTGAAGGTAAGATGGTCTAGTTACTGTTTGGCATCTTACCTTAGGCATTATTTATTCTTGCCATTTTGATCTCTTATTAGCAAGCCGAGGTGCTGAGGAATTTTAACACTGAATTATCTACCACTTGCCCTAAGGCACAGGCCCTCTTTAACTTGCAGTTATTCTTTACAGTTAATTAATGTTATAAATAAAGTGCGGCCCGTATTAACTCCATAAATTTTGTCTCGTGTCTTTATTTCTTCTGGGGGGGCAAAGGGAAGGCTGCATTTTGGGGGCATGCGGCAGATAGGGAGCAGAGGAGAGAGGCTTGCGAGTACTTTGCTCACAAGGCCTGCTGTCGAGAATAGCAGAGAGCCCTGGCAGAGGTATGGCAGAGTACCCATGGAGCCGAGAAGGAGAAGAATTCGGATGAGAAGACGAATTAGAGGTACCTGTTGTGGCGGCAGCGGGAGTTGCGGGTGAGTGCCCCTCCATGTTGAGAGGTTTTGTCAGACTTACTATGGACCTGGACCATTTGATAATTAGGGACCCACCCACCCCAATTTGGCTGTGGACTGTTGAACCTGGTTTAACACTTGGGCAAGTTGCCAAATTCTGGTAGGAGGCTGAACTTTTAATTCCCAAGAAGGGAGAATGTGATGGTTGAGGACCAAGATATTACTAAAAACCTTGTAGATAAAAGTTGGAAACCTGCAAAAGGATTTGCATTGTCTTTACCTATGCCAGATGGGTAGCAAATGGAGGGAGAAGATGGGGGCGATCCTCACAGCTCGAATCAGCCAATGCCAATATTTGAGAATTCCTTGCCTCAAGGCGCAGATGACTGTGTTATTCATATTCACACTACAAATCCAAGCGGTTTTGCTATTACTGTCTTTGCATCTCTTCCAAAAAGTCTTTCTTTCAAAAGAAAATTAATAGTGATATATACTGCAAAAGAAAATAAAACCTTTTTAAAATTGGACCCAAAGTGTTGTGAGCAAATGGGTGGTGGCGGCGTAACTATCTGAAATTAGTATAAAACAGAAGGACCTCTGAAAGTTGTCATTCTTGATGTGAAGGGATGCCACCGTCACAGCAGGCAGAAACTTTAATTTTACTTCTGTCCTCTAAAAGATCTTTTAAAGCTGAGACACTGATGAAGGAACATCAGCCATTTTATGCATCCAGCATGTCCTCAGCTACCAAGCAATTTCTTGATTATTTTTTTTTGGCCTTTCATCAGAAATAAGAACTGGAATCCAGCATGAAAGTCCTTGAAGGAGGCATAATATGTGCTTGGCCTTTAGGAAAACATTCTCTTTTACCAGTATAATAACCTACTGGGAGGAGCAGGGCTTTTAAGGAAATGTCACAGTGTTGTTGCAGTTGTTCAACTACAGAGATGAATTATTTGCTGCGCCACATGGGTGCTACACTTCACCTTGTGCTGGGTTCACTAGTCACTTATCACTGCAGGAGTCACTTTGAGTGATGGCACAAGCAGTTTGTTTGGCTCCAGGAAGGACTTTGTGGAGAAAACACTACAAAAGAATATGCCTTCCATCTCTCTTTGCATGAGGGTTTTCAAGTGAAGGGTCTTGTGGTTTTACAGGACTCCATTTGGCGAATATACATATATGGTGAAAAAAATTGTTTCAGTCTATCTGGAAAGCAAATTAAAACAAAGTAATAGTTTGTTGCTCGAAGAAAGCCCTATACTCTTTAAACTGATAAAGAACCATAAAGATAGGTGAAGTGCAATTGAATACAATTTCTGCTGAAGAGCTTCTCATGATGTTTTGTGAAAGAAAGAAAATCTCTCTGTGATTGACTGATAATCTTTACTTATTTATGTGTTTATTATATGATCAAGTATGATGAGGCACAACAATGTATTGAGCAGAGCCACCATTTAGTGTGAAATCGTACATCCTCAGGCACTCGTGGTGCAGTGGTTAAATGCTGCCCTGTACTGCAGGTAAAACTGTGCTCACGACCTGGGGTTCAATCCCAGGTAGCAGGCTCAAGGTTCACTCAGCCTTCCATCCTTCCGAGGTCGGTAAAATGAGTACCCAGCCTGCTGGGGGGGGGCAATGTGTAGCCAGCATACAGTACTGTAATTAAAAATTGTAAACCGCCCAGAGACTACTTAAAGTGGTATGGGGTGGTATATAAGCAGAACACTTTGCTTTCTTGAAAACTTTTTCCAATTAATAGTCCACAACTTATTTTGGAAATCTCTCCTCTCTTTCTCTCTTTCTCTCTCTCTTGATTTGATTTGATTTGATTTGATTTTTATACTGCACCATCTGGGTATACTAATACTCTGCCTTTCCACCAGTGACCCCAAGATGAAATACATGGGAACTCTGCCACCTCTTCTTGCTCCTTTTTTCTCTTCCTCCTCACCTGGAGCCTCTTGGTGTAGATATTAAACTGAAATACTGAAGACTCTGTTTACAGCCTGAACTCAATCATAGACTCAAGTAGCCAGCTTGACAATGACTCAACATTCCATCCTTCCAAAGTCAGTAAATTGCTGCTGGTGGAGATAGTGGGAGACAGAGTGTATCCTTTGTAATTAAATTATAAACCACTTACATGGTGCTTTATGCACTATGGGGTGGTAGGTTTTGCTCCCCCAATGCCTAGTGTTAAGGCAGTATGCAACAGAATACTGTTGGGAAGAGAGGAGAAAACCAGGTTTCCATTGGTAGCTTGTTAGACATTTTGTGGGTATGAACAGAGGGGAAGACAAGCAAAACTGTACAGCTTATATATTGTCCCACAGTACTTAAAGGGCTCTCTGGACAGCTTACATTTTAATTGTGCAGGTTACACATTGTGGGCACCCCCAGCCAACTGGGTACTCAATCTACCAACCCTGGAAGGATGGAAGGCAGGGTCAGTCTCAAACCAAATACCTGGGATTGAACCCAGGTTGTGAGCTGCTGTGTTGCAGTTTAATCACTGTACCCTTTATTCCAGAACAGAGCTCACCTGCTTTTCCCATTTAATCATTTCCAATAACATGTTTACTTCCCTTTTCTAGTAGCAGTATTGATGCAAATTCTTATCACAATTCAGAGGAGGAGATACAGAACATTTGTATAATGCTGCACAAGTTAGCATGCTAAATGCAGGCTTAAAGATAGGCACTGCACAATGAAGGCTACTGAGTTTTTAGTTTTTGTGTGTTCAGCATTGGAAATTGCAGGGTGGGGGCTTTGAAAAGATTTCAGAAATCAAAACTGGGAAATCTTTGACAGCTCAATTCCCATTTTGCTTTCTCATCTCTTTCCCTATAATATATATCTATATATTGTATATATTCCACCAATGTTGCCTGCCATTGAGCAAGATTCTAGTTTTTAACTGAAGATGCTCAGGAGTGAAGCTGGGCCCTTTGGATGCAAGACATATCATTTATTGTTGAACCACAATTTTATTTCCCTTTATTTGAAGTTCAAATCATATATCCCTTTAACATATTTTTGACACATGGAATCCATTGGTTTTTCCTTACAACTGAGCAAAGGAGGTGTTTGAAGGGGAGGCTAGCAGCTATGTCTCTCCTCACTGTCACTTTTTAAACAATAAGAAATACAAGCACAATTGTCAGAGCTGGGATTATTGTGTTGGAATCAGAGGTTTTTACCCTCTGCACCCACTGTGGCCCTAACTGCATTAATCCCCCTAATCCTGGCATTTATATAGGTTTTTTTTAAAAAAAAAGAACATTACAATTTAAAACCTCCTTATCACCGTAGATGCCCTTTGGTTTTTGAATCCTTCCAACACACTGAAAGAGGCACTGTTTCCTGTCAGAAATCCATGAGACATGTCCACTGTTTCTTCAGCTCCAGCATGTCACCCAGGTTGTTTCATGATAACCGCTAAGTAGGCATGTGACATACCGGTCCAGGCTTTGATCACTAGTGTTCCACAATGTGCCATAAATATCTTTCCCTCTCCCTCTTGCATTTGCAGAAGGCCATTTTTACTTTGTTCTCATGAGCTTTGTAATGTAAAATAGCTTTAAAAACACCTTCTTTCCAATTCACCTGTTTAAAAAGTCTTTTGATTACAATTCCTTTTGTGTACCATGGATCTCTCTGTCTCTGTCTCTGTCTCTGTCTCTGTCTCTGTCTCTGTCTCTCTGTCTCTGTCTCTGTCTCTGTCTCTGTCTCTCTCTCTGTCTCTCTCTCTCTCTCTCTCTCTCTCTCTCTCTCTCTCTCTTTTTAAGGGAAAGAAAAAAAGAAGTGTTTTTTTAACTTTTCTGGAAAAATATGAACCTGTAGAGACTTGCCTCTTATTTAACTTTATGCTGAAACCATTACTGTTTTATCAGTAACCTGTATTGCATTTTTATGTCAAAGAACCTATAGTAGACTGGAACAATTTGAAACTTTATAAATAAAACTGGTGAGGAAAGTCCAACTTTCATACTAGGCACAGATAATATTTTCCCCAGACATTTAAAAATGTGCACAGAGAAGACCTAAAAGGAGGTAAAGCTGAAGATAAGTGAGGCTGAAATAAAATCAAAGCAATGATATTTATTTATTTATTTATTTATTTATTTATTTATTTATTTATTTATTTATTTATTATAAATTATGTTATTTATTTATTTATTTATTGAACTTGTTAAAAATATTATTCCATTATTATGCTTAGAGTATTATCTCTAGTCTTTAAATTCTCTGACTTTCCAAAGAATCTATACAAATATAGTAAAACAACACAGATGTTGCTCTAATTAAAGTTCTGATATCATATGTCCCACCTAAAGAAGTCTGCATCAGTGGGATTTATCTGTCACCATTAGAGATGGGCACGACTAGGGAAAATGACTTTTTCGAGTTGTCGTGTGTCGGAGGCAGTCCGTTTCGGCTCGTTTCCGTTTTTGCGAAATTTCGCAAAAATTAGTCGGTTCGTTTTTTCGTTGTCATTAGTACTGGTTTGGGAGGGGTAGCGGGCTCCTGGAGGGAGCTGCAGGAGTCAGCCAGAGCCACAAATGATGGACTGGCAGACTCTTTGCACCCGCTGTGTCTCATGTACTTGCATGTAGTGCAATGCAAGTAGATCTGGTTTAGGGTTAAGACGGGTTAGCGCAAGGGCTAGGGTTAGGCTAGTTACGGGTGAGGTTAGGGTGAGTATTGGGGTGCACCTCTGGGTGCCTCTCTGACCCACTTAGAAGGACAGTGTACTGGCGTATGGGTTAGGCTTAGGCTTAGGGTTCGGGTTTGGGCTACGATTAGTGGGCTGTTTATGCCCGATTGGCACATCCCAGAAGTCTCTGTGGTCAACCTGGCCAAGTGGCCATGTGATTGGTGGAAAATTTACATGGTCCACTCCCATGGGCGAGCCCATCATTGCAAATGTGCAGGTGTAAAAAAAATAAAATAAAATAAAATAAAATAAAATAAAATCAACGGAGACTTTTTTTGCAAGAAAAACCCACTGCTGCTACTGTAAAAATTCAAGCATTTAAAATAGATAATTTTCGCATGTTTCTGTGGTGCTTTGGTGGGGTTTTGGGCAACGATTTCAAAAAAAATATTGCGGTCGCCATTTTGGTTCCCCCGCACTGCATGGCAAATGGATGCGCCCTCCCAGCCTGGTACCAGCAGCGCAGCAGTAACAATAGCCATGGAGAGGGGGGCGGGGAACCCCCCCCAAAATAAAACACCCTTCTGGCCTGGTAGGTGCCCTCAGACAGTTTTCGCCTACTTTTAGGGCCGGGAATCGGTTTTTTTTAAAACTTTTAAAAACTTTTTTTCTGTGCCGCTTGGCATTGCGCGATCGCCGCGATGCAAGTACCGAGCACGACAAATCAGACCAAATTGTTCGTTCGTCGGTTCGAGCTCGAATTCTGGCGGAGTAATTCCCGTTACCGTTTCCGTAGAGTAACGGATACGAGTAACGGAAACGGAAACGAGAATACCGCTAAGTCGTGCCCATCTCTAGTCACCATACATTCAAGTACATGTGCCAGAATAACTGCAGTTGTACCAATTGGCCATTTTGTTTAGATTGCTTCATAGCTTTCCATTCACACAATGCACTGCTGACATTAATTCATTTGCCTCAGTAAGAGCTTTATTTCCCCCACTCCAGGAGGGTTGTTTTAAATTGTACTGATGATTTATCACACCATTCCTTATCATTTCAGAGTGTGTGAAATATATATACAGTGGTGCCTTGTATAACATAATTAATTCGTTCCAAATGAAATTACGTTATACAAATTTTCCGTTGTACAAACTGCAATTTCCCACAGGAATGCATTGAAAACATATTTAATTTGTTCCAATGCATAGCCAAGACTAAGGTTACCAGAGAGGTTGAACTGCTGCAGGAGCCGGTGCGGATCATCCTCTTCGTCATTGTTGTCCCCTGCAGACAACAAGGGGTGAGGATGATGGTGGTGGTGGTGGTAGTGCTGGTGCTTCTTTCACCCCACCCGGGTGACTCCACAACTGGCCCTGCCCTGCACAGCTGCTTGGGCACCTGCAGGCTGCCTCCGGGTGTTTCCCTCGTGGGTGGTAGTGGTGGGGGAGCTGGCGGCGGCAGCAGCACCAGCGAGGGCAAGGGCCACCTCGTGGTGAGGCGTCTGGGCCAGCCGCTTTTCTTCCACCTCCTGGAGGAGCGGGCGCCGCTGAGAGATGAGGCGAGGAGGGAGGGGGGAAGGGGGAGGGGAGTGCAGAAGGAGAAATCCCATTGCCCCAAGCCGGGGTGTTTGCAGGCGCCGATGGAAGGTCCCACCCTGGATTCACCTCCTGCCTTGTCCCTGCTCTCAGCAAAACCGTGCTACAGCTGGTGAGCGCTGGCTTTGCTCCAAGTTCTGAGCAAGGTCCCCCCCCCATTTGGAAGGCTTCCTGCTCTGAGGTTTCCTGTTCCCAGCAAAGCCTCGCTGCAGCTGGTGCGCACTGGCTTTGCTCCAAGTACGGAGGAGGTTTTTTTTTAAAAGGAGGCTTCCCGCTTTCAGCAAAGCCGCGCTGCAGCTGGGGTGTGCGCTGACTTTGCTCCAAGTTGTCGCTCTCGCCACCAGGCCACAAATGGTGCCGCCCTCTGGGCCCGCCTCCCTTTGAATGTTGCTCCTGGGCGGTGCTTGGCGCATGCGGGCAGCGGCGGTGCAGCTAAAGCAGGGTGAAAGAGGGGGCAGCAAAGTGAGTTGTTCTCCAAACTTCTACGTTGTACAGATATTCCATTATACAAATCCTCCGTTATAAAAGGTACCACTGTAAATATTAGGGATGGGCACAAAACAAAAAATGAAATGCTATTTTTTATGTCATTATGCAGCCATGAAAAATTTGGCCACCTGGGTTGGTGGCCAAATTCTGATCTGAAAGACAGTATGCAACCAACAGTTTGTCTGCATACCCTTGTAATTTATAAATTAGGTGTGAATCAAGTCTCTCCTAATTTCTTTATAAAAAGTACAGTATAAAAGGATATGTGATAAAAATTCAGTTACCCCAGCTCCACAGAGGCAAACATGTTCATGGTGTGGAATTCCATTGAACCTACCCCAAAGTAGGACTGAGGGAAGAACATTGAATCTTGCCAAGATAAATGTTCTACAGGCTTGGGGGGGGTTCCTAGTATAGATGGATAGTTTGCTGACTTCCAAAAAACTGGAAGGATACCATGCACCTGAGGTGAGCATGTTATATTTTCTAATGCAAGCAATTCCTGCTTCTCAATATCATTAAGTCACTGGCTAAGGGCTTGATAGGCTTGATGTTGACCAAATAGTAAGATCGACTCAAGGGGCATACCAATGAATCTAACTTTGTGTTGGTTTGCCCACGTCCACTTCCTCATATAAGAATCTGATAACATGTGGTATATGTAGCCCAGCTGCTTGGCCTGAAAATGAATTCTCAACCAGAATTTCAGAGTTCCAAGTCCTAGTCTCTAGGCAATCAAGTCCTGTTTCCAAATATAAAGCCGCCCATCCTACGCAATTAGGTACCCCTAGGATTCGGCGCAGGAAGGAGGAACTGTTTCCTGTTCTTAACTTGAATATGTCTTAAATGTTCTGGGCAGTTTATTGTCCCTCAGCTGGCTGGCAGGGCTCCGGCAGTGACAACACTGGCAGCGGCAGCTTTGCCCACTTGCCAGCTGGCCAGTGGGGCTCCGGTGGCGGCAGCTCTGAAGGTGGGCCTAGGCCGGCCTGACAGTCCTGCTTGTCAACTGGCTGGCAGGGCTCCAACAGCAGTGGCTCCTGCAGCTCCAGTGGCACCAGAGGAGGAGGAGGAAGAGGGCACAACCAAGCAGGTTTGGGAGCCGTTTTATAGACAAACAAGATGGTTCATTTAATAGAAAAACACACACAATTTAATTTCATCTGCAACAAAATGCTGCTGCTTCATTTTGTTTTGTTTTGTTTTGTTTCATTACATAATGAACCAATGAATCAGCATTTCATTTTCCTTTTTGTGCCCAACGCTAATGATTGTTAGATTTTGAGTGCATAGAGTTAGACACTAAATTAAAGGTATATTTTATACTTATCTTGTGAGAGTGAGACATATGGGGTAGGGGAGACAATAATGCTGGGAAGAGTTGAAGGCAGCAAGAGAAAAGGAACATCCAACATGAGTTCATTACTCTAGTTTCTAACACCTAAGCAGAGCAGTTAATGAGAAGAATTATAAGGAGAATAAATTAATTGGGTTACCATAATCAGCAAGTGAATTGATGATGCATAACAACAAATCACACTTTTACTGTGATGAAACCACCAGAAAGGGGGCACTTGATTTCTTGTAAAACCTTGAAAATTTCTTGTAAAATGTCTTGTAAAACCTTGAAATGTCTTCAGTTCAGATAATTAAGAAAGTATATTTGGCCCAATTGGGCAAATACATCCCAATACCATCATCTGTTCTTTTTAACTTGTTTATCATGCTTGATTGTTATTCTTCTGTAGTTTACATTTTGTTTTATTTGTTTCAGACATATTCACTTGTTACTGTCGGTTATATTGTTTCTTTGGACTTTTGCCAACTGCCCAGAGTAGCCCTGCAGCCAGAAGGGCAGTATAAAAATAAATAAATAAATAAAAATACATAAATTAAATTGTTATTGATGTGTGGTTTAGGCACATCAACACTCCAGCAATTTCAATAGAAAAAAGCAAAGTATGTTTTTAATTTTCCCATTTTTCTCTTATTTAAAAAACTCATATGTTTGACTTACCCTGAGCATTCCTTGTAAGGCAGTATGCTGACTGAACTGACCTTGTGTATGCCTATGACTAGAGATGGGCATGACCAGAAATTTTTTTTTCGAGTTGTCGTTTTTTGGGATGGGTCCGTTTTGGGTCGTTTCCGTTTTTCAGGAAATTTTTTAAAAAATTGTCATTTCGTCGTGTCGTTTGTCGTTGCCGCCGCCGTGATTTCATGCGATTTGACACCCAGCGAGTGGTGTCCTGCCGGCGCTTGGTGTTTTTGCGCCCTAGGCGGCGGGCGGGGTGGCGGGGGGGCCATGGGCGGGTGGCGGCAGCAGCAGGGGGGAGGGGCGGGCGCATGGGCGCATGGGCGCGGGTCCCACAATGACCCAGAGCAGGCGGAAAACACTTTAAACTGACTTGCTGCACAAGACTGCATCGAATAAAGCAATTGCAGTTTTATTGCAAACAAAGTGGGCAGTGCACCCACAGCAGAGCTGCAGGCAGGGTATGAAAGGACCTTGGCTTGCCACCAAGCAAATGAAATTTTTAAAATAAATCCACACCTCCCCTCCCACTCAAACCTCCCCCCCCTTTGAAGCACTATCAGAAAAGAAATCCTAACAAACTGCAGGAGAATAAAAAAGAATAAACTGTGTTGCTATTCCCCACAGCAGACAGAGAATGAAAGGAATTATTATTATTTCCTAAAAATTCAATTGAATCAATTCCCTCCCTGCCTGCCTAACTGAAATCTAAAGGCTCCGCGAAATCAAAACTAGTCTAGCACAGCAGCCAGCTACACACAGCCCTCTCCCACCCATATCCAAGCCCGGACTGAGACTCTTCTGGGAGTGCCTCAGCTTTTTATGCCCTCTTGCACATCCAGAAGTGTCAGTCAAAACCTGGCCATGCGATTGGTAGAATGGGTCCAAAAATTGCATGGTCCCATCCCATGGCCAGCCCATCATTGTGCAGGTGTAAAAAAATAAAAATAAAAATAAAAATAAAATAAAATAAAATCAGTGCGACCTTTTACTGCTATAAAAACCCACTGCTGCTACTGTAAAAATTCAAGCATTTAAAATAGCTAATTTTCGCATGTTTCTGTGGTGCTTTGGTGGGTTTTTTTGGACCACGATTTCAAAAAAAATATTGCGGATGCCATTTTGGATCCCCCCGCACCGCATGGCAATTGGAGACACTGAGGATGCCCCCTCCCAGCCCGGTACCAGCAGCCCAGGACAGGAGGGGGGAAGGCTGGGGACCCCCCCCAGAAACCACCCCTCTGCTAGGTGCTCTCAGGCAGGCATATTTTCGCCTGCTTTTTTGCCCGGGAATCGGTTTTTTTTTTTAATTTTTAAAACTTTTTTTCTGTGCCGCTTGGCATCGCGCAATCGCTGCGCGATGCCAGGAACGACAACAACAAATCAGACCCAATTTTTCTTTTTTCGGTTCGAGTTCGAGTTCTGACAGCTTAATTGTCGTTACCGTTTCCGTTACGTAACGGAAACAATATCCGAAAATGGAAACAACAATTTTGCCAAGTCGTGCCCATGTCTACCTGTGACATTTCAGAAGCACACCTCTGGTAATATGATAAATAAGTTTATACATTACCTGGTGGGTTTTGCAAATTGAAATACCATTTTGTATTCACTCTCTTATCTCCCAAAGTTGCCATAATAAGAAACACTCCTATTAATTTGCCTTTGTATTTTAAGTTCCTTTCCCCACTTTTTGATCAAATATATGATAATTTGTATTAGATAAAACAGAAAAGATTTCAGAAAGGTACCTAATATGAATGTAAATGAGATTTTTCTAACTTACTGGGCCCAGCTTATCTTTTTATTACTATCTCAGAAGGTAGACCAGCCTGGTCAGAGAAAGGAGCTAAATTAGAAATAACTTGACAACCCTCAGATAAAATGGCATTTTCCGGAGGAAAAAAAAATTTCTGTTTTAAGCTTAAGTAACAAAGTCTGAATCACAAATTGCAGAAGTCAATCAGTGCCGGATTTTGTTTTTACAAGAAGTATTACAAGACTTCAAGGATACTGTCTCATCTGAAACAGGAGCTTTCATTTGGAAAAGCTATGGCACATGGAGAAGTATTAGAGGTCAAAAGACAGATTACAAGAAATTAGATCAGAAATACTCTAAATTATTGAATCCTCTGTCATTTTTAATCACAATGGCTTGTCTTCTTCAAAAGCTTATCTGAGGATCACACCATCATCTTATACTTCCTCAATGAAAGTTTTCTTACAAATTGGAAAATATGCCTACTTCCACACTTAGCTGGGAAGCCAGCAGTTCTTAAGATTGTATCAAATGAAAATACTAGCAGAATATATCCAAGAGGAATTTTTTTTTTGTTAAGCTCTGCTAGGGGGTTTGCATAAATGCTAGCAAACAAGCAGCATGAGTAAATGTCTTGTTAAATTAATCCATAATGAATTAATGGCTGTAACCTATACGAGAGTTTGAGCAATTGCTTGTCAAAGTGAAATCAAAAGTAGATTTTGTGTGCATACAAGCTTACAAAACGAGTTGCTGCAAGTGAAACATTGAACATGACCTTAGCGCTATGCTATATGCATGTGGCCAAAGTCAGAAAATGCAATGAGAAACATCACTAGAGATGTGTGTGTGTGTGTTGTGTCATTAAAATTGTGACTTCTTACTTCTTGTGTGTGTGTGTGTGTGTGTGTGTGTGTGTGTGTGTGTGTGTTGTGTCATTACAGTCGTGACCGACTCTTCATGACTCCATGTCCATGGAGTTTTCTTGGCAGGAATACTGGAGTGGCTTGCCAGTTCCTACTCCAGGCACCTACAGCACCTGGTATTCCCTGGTGGTCTCCCATCCAAGTACTAACCAGGGCCAACCCTGCTTAGCTTCAGAAATCAGGCAAGATTGGATGTGCTTAGGGCATCTAGGCTTTCACTAGAGATGTAAAGACCTGTAAAAAGATACTTCTCAGCTGAAGGAAAGGTTCTGAATCTTTCAACGTGATGCTGGTGCAATTGAACATTGTCAGCAGAGCATAAGAACTCTTTGAGAAGTCAGAGACCTTGCTGAAGTTCCGGGCCTATTTTCCATCCCCCTCCTAAGGTCATCATAGTAGCTGAGTAATAAGGCCATTTGTTCTAACACTAGATTTTCTCTTGGAGTGGGCTGTTAAAATTAGTGTTTATGAACATGTAGAAGAAACAGACCATTTACGGGAGAAATAAGCCTCTACTTTCTGGGAAGGGATGACTTTGCTCCATGCCTTTTTAAGCAAACCTGGGGGTGGGGTCACAGATTGCTTGTCTATTATAAAAGGATGTCATGACTTGAAAATGTTGGAAACTGCTGCTCTAGACAGAAATAGTTCCAAATCCTTCAAGCCTCACCTGATATTCAAAGAAACTTTCGTAGTAATAGGATCCTCTTTGTGGTATGATACTGGAGATGTTAATAACTGCTTTTCAAGACATGGGGTCAGAAACAATGACCTAGTTGGTTTCTAAGTTTATTTTACAGAGATAGACAGAATGAGAGAGAGAGAGAAAATGATTGACCTCAGTCCTTTTGGGGGGGGGCTGTGGCTCCATCTGCATCCACCTCCTGCTTCACACACTACATTTTTGGTTCCACCCGTTGCCAGCATGCACCCACTATGAAAATATCCCTGAGGAAAACTAGTCTCTGAATGAAAAAAAGTCTACTCTTGCCCTATAAAATACTCCTTCAACAAGCTTCTTACATTCTACTGTTCCTAATGTTTTTCCAATCTCTCTCTCTCTCTCTCTCTCTCTCTCTCTCTCTCTCTCTCTCTCTCTCTGTGTGTGTGTGTGTGTGTGTGTGTGTGTGTGTGTGTGTGTGTGTGTGTGTGTGCGTGCGTGTGTGTGTGTGAACACAGCATTAATTGGATTGTTATACATTGCTCAAAAGCACAGTTGTATCAATTTTAATCATTAAAGCAATGCCTTTGCAGCTATTTTTAAAACAAAGTTAAAACCATGCACACCTGTTTTCCCAAAATATTTTTGACTTTTTTAAAATTGATCCTCCCACACAAAGTGTCTAATTAGCATTTCTAGCAGTTTGAACATTTCTAGGTGAGGCAACACCACACTGACAAACTGAAGGCATGCAATGCGTGGCATGCATGTCACTAGAAGCTCCTGTTGAACTGGAATGTAATTGTATAAAATATTTGAACAAAAGTATGACATCAAAAGCAACAATTCATTTTCTTTTTCTTTTTTTACTCCCCTTCAGCTTACGTTCCATGTACGAGAATTGTCTCTGTGTGTGATACATATAGCATAAGACAAATGCCATATAAAGCACTTTCTCTGATTCTGAATATATATTCAACTCTTCTGTCAATTATTTGAATAAACAAAAGCCAAGGGTTCATAAAATCATACATAATTTTCGTTTGACTTGCTTGGAGGAAAGAGGGAAAAGCATAATTTCAACTCATACTTTCAGCTCAGATCCCATCATTATAACCTTAGTTTGTCAAAACATATGAGATATTTTTAGGGCAAGCAAGAGTTCTTAGCTTTTCAACTCATTTTCTCTTTCTATGTGATGCTCAAACCACTGAGCAGTCTTGAATAATGACTGTAGTTGGCCTCTATTCTTGTGACGTTAATAATTGGCCTCTATTCTTGTGAAGTTATCTTTTTTGTTTCCTAAATAGAAGCAGCAAGGACTGATTCACCATATGGGGACAGAATGCAAACAATCCATTTGTATCTTAGAGTCATCCATTTTTTCATTGCTAAACAGCAAGAAAATTTGAACAGAACACATTGCTGCATTCACAATCTAGAATTATGATCGTGTACAGCTTTATTATGCATAGGCACACACACAAATCAGACGACATACTTTCTCAAATAGGGAAAATTGAATTAAAACAGCTAATCAATAGGTCAGGAAAAAGGCCATGATTAATATATCAGTTTAGGGGCCAAGTGTCTACAGTAGCTGTCAAGTATAATAATGAATAGTAATGTCACCCTCAAGGCCTATTTTAATTATAGATTTTAGCAGTGCTGTTTCCACCATTATGATTAGAATGGTGTTTGTGGTGTTAACAGAACTTAATGAATTAGTATTTTGCACTTGCTAAAATTAATCCTTGCCACCAAAGTCTCAAGAACCATCAGTATAGTGTAAATAAAGCTCTTTGCTACATAATGTATATACTCAAATATAAGTC
Source organism: Phrynocephalus forsythii (assembly GCA_029282475.1). Classification (NCBI taxonomy): domain Eukaryota; kingdom Metazoa; phylum Chordata; class Lepidosauria; order Squamata; family Agamidae; genus Phrynocephalus; species Phrynocephalus forsythii. Next base: position 63,237,258 of record JAPFRF010000007.1, on the reverse strand, counting down.
AAGTTTTTCAGCCCTTATTTTTGGCAGAAAAAATGTGCTCAGCTTATATTTGGGTAGCCAGCTTGGGGAAGGAAGCAGAGGGCTAGTCGTCCTCATTCTGCTGCCTCCCGAGTGCTCAGCTAGCTTGGGGAGGGTGGAGCCTGTTCTGCTGCCTTGGAAGCCCCCTCTGGGGGGGGATTTTCAATGGCTGCAGTGGCGTCAGGCTCTATGGGGGGGAGAAGTGGTGGGTTTTAAAAACTTTTTTATTCCTCAACCAAATGCCGATGTTTTCTATCAGTGCTTGCTCTGGGAGCGGGAAAAAATAGTTTAAAAACTCCCCATTGCACATGTAGAGGGAGAAGCAGTGGGTTTTAAACTTGGAAGCCCCCTCTGCCGGGGTTTCATCAGTGGCTGTGGTGGTGCAAGGTGCCAGGACACCTTTCTGCAGCCTTTGAGGCCTCTTCCATTGCCTCCTGAGCACTCAGCCGGGAGGCTCAGACTACTCTGGGGCTGGTGAAGGCGGCCTCGGTGGTGAGGTGAATACAGCCTGCGACCCTGGCCCACCCTCTGGATCACTGACTGTGCAACCTGGTGTCAGGTGGGGAATATAAGCCAACCCAATTATAACCCCTCAATTTACACTGGAGTCAATAAGTTTTACCAGTTTTTTTGTGGTAAAAAAACGGCCTCAACTTACTGTACATACTCGAATATAAGCCTAGTTTTTCAGCCCTGGTTTTGGGCTGAAAAAAGGGGTCTCGGCTTATATTCGGGTCAATACTTTTAGCCACTGAGGCAACTTTGGGTCGGTTACTAAAAGTCATTTTAAACATTGTGAGCCACTTCTCTTGCCCCCCATGTTTAAAATGACTTTTTAAAAAGTCATTTTAAAACAATGTTTAAAATGACTTTTAGCCACCAACTCAAGCACTTGCCTCGGTGGCTAAAAGTCATTTTAAACATCACACACACACCCAGCTCACAAAGGAGGAGTTGCCAGGCCCTGCTGCATTTCCCACCCTAGGCTTATACTTGAGTCAATAAATTTTCCCAGTTTTGGGGTTTAAATTAGGGGCCCCGACTTATACTTGGGTTGACTTATACTCGAGTATATACGGTATATATAATTGGGTCAGCTTATATTCCCCACCTGACACCGGTTTCGCACGGTCAGGGATCCAGCGGGTGGACCAGGGTTGCAGGCTGTACTCACCTCACCACTGAGGCAGCCTCCACCGGCCCCAGAGTAGTCTGAGTGTGTATATACAATCTATTGAAAGCACTCTTCTTGCTTGGCCTTTGGATAATAAAAATTTCTATCAAACATGAGGTGCTAAAAGAAAATCTTGCCATGGAACTCAACAGTGGATGTAGATAAATTTAATTCTGCCTTTCTCATGCCTCCCTGATTTTGCCAAGTGCATGATTTATATATAGGAAAAAGACACAGGAATGCTGAATATCCAATACCATACTGCAGTACCTATTATTATCAGGTGCCCTCTTTTTCCTTTTTCTCAAATAGTCTGAAGATATGGATTGGGACTGAAATGGATAATAATGGATCTGCCTCCTCCTTCAAACAAAGTTGAGCAATACACATTGGGCAAAATCCAATCGCCTCCCAACAAAATAGACCAACTGAATGACTTAAATGTGTTAAAAAACCAAGGCCTATGTAAGTGCCATTCAGTCAATCAGTCACCTCATGCTGGGACTAACAGCTGGATTCAACCCATTGTCATCTGTTCAATACATTTACATTTAGTCTTATGGTGCAATTAGCAACATACACAAGTATTTTTGCCATCCAACTTACAGCAACACTACTAGGATTTTCAATGTAAGTGAGGTATTACAGGAGTAACTGTTACAATTAACCAGCTCTTCAACCAAGCAAAGTTACTGTACGTAAACACTGCCTGGTGAAAGGAATTACTGTACATCCATGATTGACAGTAGAGTCATGGGAGAGAATTGAAAGCATATTGAAATAAACAGAATATATTTATATTCTAATGGGTTAATATGACGAGATTGTTTTTGCAAGTTCTATTATTTGAATTTTCTGTAGCTACAATACTCTGGTTTTATAGTACCTTGATGTACTAGATCCTTTATTGTACATACCTTTATTCCTCAAGGCTTTGCAAAAATTTAATCATAATAAGAGTGTTTATCATTATAGCTGCAACCTGCCAGATTTTGAATAATAAGCTTTTGGAATTACAGGAGGACCCAAAGTAACAGAGTTGCCCATTAAAATTTGTCCTTGGTGTATTAGACACCTATAACTTGCAGGCCTTGACAAAGAAATTGGTGGCATATTGTAGGTTAGTATGGATATATGAGTGAAATATAAATATAGGAAGGTAGATATAAATAAACAAAATCAAGATACAACTTAGTGCCTTAAGAAGACCACACACCACATCACACACACTGGATATCACTAATTCTGTAGCAGTGGACAAAAGCAACATAGATTTTCCTCCATATATTCAAACTCGTTTCGCTGGGTAACCATTTTTTTAAAGATTATTATTTATATATATAAAAGAACAGAAAAAAACAGCAAAATAGCATAAGGAAGAAAACAATAACACACATCAATATAACTAAAATATAACAAATATAACAAACATAAACCCTGTGCAACCCACCCCCCTCAGAACTTGAACAGAATAACAACTTTCATGATAATGACCAGCCCATTTCCCTCCAGAAGTACATTGAATCTTCTCCCGGTGTGTACCCTTTACCCTTTTGGAATACATATACCAATAATTTATCCCATATTTCATTAAAGTCATTAGACTTGCTCATCCCTTTCCTAATTTTAATTTCACAAGTCAGTTTATCGTTAATATCTAAATTCCATAACTCCTTATACCATTCTTCCATCATTAATTGATTATTACATTTCCAATATTTAGCAAAAATCAACCTTGCAATCGTAACCATAATAATTACCAGTTCCCCCTCCTCTTTCTTCAATTGTGTATCTGCAACTATATATAACAGTGCCAGCTGGGGGGAGATTGGAATCTTTTCCCCTAATATTTCTTGCATTTCATTGAGAGGTGTGCCCGGTCCTTGAAGAGCCTTCAGCTTCTGCTCCCTTGGAGGGCTTTTTAGACCGGCTGGACTCTTCACTGAGGACCCTCTCCCTCCCTTTGTTCCACCTGAGGTTTGTGTCGGCTGAGAGGTGTGCCTGGCCCTTGAAGAGCCTTCAGCTTCTGCTCCCTTGGAGGGCGTTTTAGACCGGCTGGACTCTTCACAGAGGACCCTCTCCCTCCCTTTGTTCCACCTGGGGTTTGTGTCGGCTGAGAGGTGTGCCTGGCCCTTGAAGAGCCTTCAGCTTCTGCTCCCTTGGAGGGCGTTTTAGACCGGCTGGACTCTTCACAGAGGACCCTCTCCCTCCCTTTGTTCCACCTGGGGTTTGTGTCGGCTGAGAGGTGTGCCCGGCCCTTGAAGAGCCTTCAGCTTCTGCTCCCTTGGAGGGCTTTTTAGACCGGCTGGACTCTTCACTGAGGACCCTCTCCCTCCCTTTGTTCCACCTGGGGTTTGTGTCGGCTGAGAGGTGTGCCCAGTCCTTGAAGAGCCTTCAGCTTCTGCTCCCTTGGAGGGCTTTTTAGACCGGCTGGACTCTTCACTGAGGACCCTCTCCCTCCCTTTGTTCCACCTGGGGTTTGTGTCGGCTGAGAGGTGTGCCCAGTCCTTGAAGAGCCTTCAGCTTCTGCCCCCTTGGAGGGCTTTTTAGACCGGATGAATTGCAAGATGGCGGGCAGCAGCAACAGCGTTCCATCCTTGCTGCACTTCCAATTCTTAATCGACTCTAAATTTCTTGGCTGAAATCTTCATTTGGTCTGAAGACAGAACCACGTTTTTTTTTCCCTCCCCGCCTTCGTCACCACTTCCAAATTAGTCTGTTTTGCCATATCTATTTTTAATTCTGCTAGAATTTGCTCCTCCGCATGCCGGGACGCAGGAGGATTTTTATATGTTTTGTTGTTTTAATAGTTCTATGTTGTTTATGCTTTATATCTGATGTATTCTATTGTTGTTGATTTGGTATGTATTGCTTTTGTTAGCCACTTAGAGTACTACATGTAGTAGATAAGCGGGATATAAATACAAGAATAAATAAATAAATAAATAAATAAATAAACCAAATTCCATTCAAATTTCCTTTTCTCACATGCCCACCACATATGTAAATATGTCCCTTTTTCTTTTCCACATTTCCAACAAATTGGAGATCTTTCTTTATTTATTGTATTTAACTTTGCAGGCGTTATATACCATCTCCAATATACTTTGTAACAGTTTTCTTTAACTCTCACTGACATATTTTTCACTATTCTTTGATTCCACATTTTCCCCCATTCTTCCTTTTTATCTCTTTATTAATATCTTCTTGCCAAATCTCTCTTAACTTATTATTTTTATCATCCTGAATTAATATTTTATATATCTCACTTACAATACCTTTCATCTGTTCTTTATTTTCTATTTCATTCCTTAGCATTTATTTTGTGTTTGCTCTTAATATGCTTGGTCTGGAGGCTAAGAAAGTAATTTTATCTTTTTTTTTTTGTATGTCTGGAAAGAACAGAGCAATAGTTTAACTATGAATAGCAGTGCTGCTGAAATTGCTTGGAAATCCAATTCTTGGAGTTAAAAACACTTAAAACTCATACATTAGGGAAAATTGCTATCAAAAACATATGCCACAGTATTAGGATGGTGAGCTGAAATACATCCCAAATTTTCAGGCCACAAATTGTGGAACCCTGTCCTGTGCTTTTGTTCATCAATAAACCTGACTCCCTCTGTTTAGTTAATGCAGGAATGCGAAAACTGAGCCTGGCTGAGATATTGTTTTGTATACAGTATATAGTGTAAACATAGTATTATTTCTATGCTAAATGACCATAGAGGAAAAAAAGTCTTTGTAGCAATGCCTCAAAAAAGATCAATTAAATGTCTTAATTTGTGTGTGTAGAAGAAACTATGGCTACTCATATTTTCATATTCACTTTTCGATATGAAGATGAAAATGCATTATGCAAGCCTCATATTTATAATGCAGTGCTTCTGGAGCCTATGAGGTAATATTTTGATGTCAATTAAATTGAAGCAAACAGATTGGTTTTAACACTCAGTAGCATTATTTTTATGGACTCTAATTTCTTCATAGACCACTTAGCTATAAATAATGCATGCAAATAGCAATTAGGCTATTTCCTGGTTTTATGTGGGTAGGCTTAATGCCTGTGTGGCGTAAAAATCCTTTAAATACTAAAATACACAATCTGGAATGAAGATCTTAAGACAGCATATTCCACAAATTTAAAAATTAACCACATGGAGTTAGAACAGCAAATAGCAAGTAGATTTTCAATGTCTCAGTGTCAAAAATTGAGGTAGGATACTTTATGATTTGGTCTACTCTATTAAGGATACAAAAGATATTTTGCATTTTCCTCTTAATTGGTTCCCAAACAATAAACATAAAGCAAATTGTCTCCCTTACATTCCACTTGAAGCCAATGTTAAACTATGGGTTTACTACCCAAACCCTCCTCAATCCTCAGTTTGGCCTACTCCTCTCATCATATATTAGATTTTTATATTGCACCATCTACCCCAAAGGCTACTGTGAGTGATTTACACCAAAGAGTAGAGATGGGCATGAAACGAAACTTTTTTCATTTCCGTTATTCATTATTCATTTCGTTACATAATGAAATGAATAACAAATATTGTGATAAAATTGGAACGAACCGAACAGAACCACGAAAATTAGATTTGTTACATTTTGTTTTTTGTTAATGGCGACACACAACAAAATGAGCTGTTGTAAATGTTAAAAAACACCCTGGACATCCATAAAAATGCAGCAATAATTATTTATACTATCTGATAATACCTACCGGGGGGTGGGGTCCTTAAACGTTTGTTTTTATCTTCTCCCATCCCGATGTATTTTTCTTTTCCCTTTAAGGATGACAAAATGGATGTTGCCACTCCAGCCACAAAATGGAGGCAAGGCATGTGATGGGATCATGTAAATTCTTGGACAACTTCAACCAATAGCATGCCCAGGGTACAAACTGGGCAGGTCTGGCAGCCACAGAGGGCATAAAAAGCTCTGGCAGCCCCTGTCCTCCTTGCAGTCTCCGGTGGGAGTTAGGGTGGGATTGCTGTCTCTGTGACTCATTATTTTCTCTTTAGGCCAGCCAGGCAGGTGTGTGTCTCTGTGTTCCTGCCGGCTGCAGCCTGGCTCTTAGAGGAGAGAAAGAAGAGATGTCTTTTGCAGCCTCCCTGTGTGTGTGCGTGCGTACCTCTTCGTGAGTACCCTCCCCTGCCCCACAGTGCAGTCACTCTATGGCTGCCTCGCACCCTGGGCAACGCCCGCCACTGCCTTTGCAGCCTCCCTGCGTACCTAGTCTACTCGAAATGCCATTTTTTTGATTCATGCCCATCTCTATCAAAGAGTACAAATTATGATCAGTACACAGTGAGCAATAACAAGAATCCAAAGTTATATAAAGCATACAACCATCAAAATAACTATAACCAAATATACTATTAACAAAACTAAATTAAACAACCAAATAAACTAAAAACTAAAAAAAAATAAACAGCTAAACATAACAACACTTGTAGGGGGAAAAGATTTCCAGCCATGTAGATACAGAATAAAGGGTAAGCTATCCTGTAAAGCCAAGTTTTAGGTGGCTTTTAAAGGTTCTAAGAGTTGGAACTAAACGTATATCAGGGGGCAGTTTATTCCATAAATCTTTTTTGTACCTCTCTTGATGTTGCAAACCTCACTTGCCCTGCCTGAGAGGAACAAATGGTCCAGGTCATTATATTCAGAAGTAGCTTCTCTGACAGATAACGAGGTCTCAGACCATTTAGGTCTTTGTATGTTGGCATTAAAACATTGAAAACAGTGCAGATTGCAGGAGCATGTTGGCAGGCAGTGCAGTCCAACTATAACAGGGATAATCTTTTATTCTCTTAGTATTCTGCCCATTGTATTCTGCAGTAGCTGTAGCTTCCTTATTAAACTCATTGATAGCCCCATGTAGAGTGCACTACACTAGTCTAATCTTAAGATTATGAGTGTGTGGACCAAAGTTGGAAGGGCCCCAACATCAAGGAAGGCCTGCAGCCAGGTGATCCATCACAGATGGAAATGCACAGATTGGACAACCAACACCACCATAGTGAGGGCCAATCGGACACCCGAGCTTCAGATCTCATCCTACATGGACAGAGTAATACCCAAATGAGAGGGAGCTTCACAAACTATAGATGCTGGGGGGGGAGGTACCCAAAGGACCTCTGCCTTGCCCTGGTTCAACCTTAGTCTTCTGGCTCCCATCTCTTCCAGTACAGCCTCCACTCAAGAGACAGAACGGCAGCCACAGCAGAGGGCAAAGAGGAGAAGTAGAGCTGGGCGTCATCTGCATACTGGTGAAACAATGCTCCTTCTTTATTCCTTCTTTGACATAGATGGCCACACTACCTTCAACCCACCCCTCTCTAACCGTTCTATAGAGTTTAAAGCCTGGGATTGTGGTATCCCACTGGTTCTCCGCAATCCACCAGGTTTCTGTTATAGCTAGCTGCCAAATGTTCAAGTTCTCCTATCTTTGCCTGGAGGCTTCAAGCATTTGCGTAGAAGTACCTGTACAGTGGGTCCCCCAAGAACGGTTGCTTCTTTGTTCTCCCCCACCCCCACCCACAGATTTTAATTCAAGTAGACAAACTACATCATCAATAAAGCCCTGAAAGCTTTTATGCGAAGCTGAATGAGGGGGGAGAGATAATAGACTTGGATATCTCTTGACTGAACAAGCTAAATGCAACATAGCCAAACAAGCCTATCTACTAAGGCTTCCTGCCTTTTCAGCTTTCAAGGGCTCATAAAGACATTGAGTTTGTCAAGCACTTAATAGGACCCAATATAAAGGTTAGTGGGCTGTATGTTTATGAGTAATGGAGCTAAATGGTGATATCAGGTTGCAGAGGAGGAAACTGTTGGGAAAGGGGAAAGGTGCCTTTGGTAGAAAATATTGAAAGGAGACTCCCTTTCTTCCTGAAGAAAGACTTGTGACTGTGAGACTACAGTTAGAAAGAGCAGAATAAAAGATCCTACTTCCCACCTGATGTCTATAAGTGCTTCAGGGCAATAAAACATTCTTTTCTCAATTGCTTCTCTAGAAATGAGTATATCTCCTGACTGTCATTAATAGAGAAGTGAAGATCTGCCAGTAGCATTGTGTGGGTATTTCCTAGGATCCAGCCCATCTTCTCATGCCAATCAAGCCCATGTTGGATTACAAGATTTTGTTTTCCTTTCAGTAAAATAGCATCAGCTGTTTTAAAAAGGATAATTTGTATGCAATTCCTCCTCTGTCTGGTGATAAAGATGTGCATTGTTAGTTATGTGTGTTTTGTCATAATGATTTCATGCCCTCAAGTCAGTTTTGACTTAAGGTAGCCCTTTATGGACTAGGTAGAAAACACACAGAAGTGGTTTACCACTTCTCTTCTTCTGGGGGAACCCTGGAACTGTGCAGCTTTCCCATGACCACACAGTCTGTCTCCATTATCAGGAGGCACAGTGGGAAATGAAACTCCCAATCTCTGCTGGCCAGATGCTGAAAGTACTAAGTATACTTGTGTCTGAGTGTGTGTGTTGTGTCATTACAGTTGTGACCGACTCTTTGTGACCCCATATCCATAGATTTTTCTTGGCAGGAATACTGGAGTGGTTTGCCAGTTCCTACTCCAGGTGCCTACAGCCGCTGATATTCCCTGGTGGTCTCCCATCCAAGTACTAACCAGGGATGACCCTGCTTAGTTTCCAAAATCAGGCGAGATCAGATGTGCTTAGGGCATGTAGGCAGCTGATGGGGAAAATCTGGTAGTTTCCTCTGGATGTAGATGCGGAGGGGGCAATGACACAGTTGCACATTCACTAACTGTCTTGTAGATCATGGATTGGATAAATTCCTAAAACATATTGTTTAATATTAATTTGCATCCTATTTCTGTTTCCTATTATAGGCCATAGTGCAATACAGGTATTTTCAAGTTAAGGAAGGCAGACTGCCCATCCAAAAACAGATTAACTAGTGGAACAGTACCTCCCCAATGGAGTCTGGAGTAGCAAAATGTGAGGGAGGGCAATAATTGGAAGAAAGAGTCTGGTTTTTCTTTTCTTTTGTGCTAAAGAGAGGAGAAAGTACTTAGGAAATTATATTCAAGGACAGAAGGGCAATGATAACTGACTTTTTAATAATATCTGAAAAGGGATTCAGCATATGAAACACTAGCAAGAATATTAATCAGGTTTGTTCTTATGCTTGTTCTTTTAAGCAAATTCATTATGCAGAGAAAGGGTTTAGCATAAGAAAATAGAAGCTTTGAAATTCTTGGGCTAAGTATAGCAGAGGGAAATGAAACTAATAGGACCACTTTGAAGACCCCAAAAGAAGATAATTAAAATGGGCCTGTGAGAAAGCAAACTTCTTCCAGTGAACATACAATGTAAAACATGGAGAGGTTGGGTACCCAAGATGTTCTTTATTCACCTTTGCAATTGGACACTTACTTTTAAAAAAATTAACTTGTAAAAAAATATAGGCAATGACAGAGTTTATTTTCTTGGGCTCCTTGATCATTGCAGATGGTGACTGCAGCAACGAACTAAAAAGACGCCTGCTTCTTGGGAGAAAGAATGGCAAACCTAGATAGCATCCTAAGGAGCAGAGACATCACTTTGCCAACTAAGGTCAGGATAGTCAAAGCTATGGTTTTTCCAGTAGTGATGTATGGAAGTGAAAGCTGGACTATAAAGAATGCTGATTGCAGCAGAGTTGATGCTTTTGAGGTGTGGTGCTGGAGGAGAGTCTTGAGAGTCCCCTGGACTGCAAGGAGATATAACCTATCCATCCCGAAAGAAATCAACCCCGAATGTCCACTGGAAGGACAGATTTTGAAGCTGAGGCTCCAGTACTTTGGCCACCTCATGAGGAGAGAGGACTCCTTGGAAAAGTCCCTGATGTTGGGAAAGATTGAAGGCAAAAGGAAAAGAGGACAGCAGAGAATGAGATGGTTGGACAGTGCCATCGATGCAACCAATATGGATTTGACAAAACTCCGGGAGGCAGTGGAAGATAGGAAGGCCTGGCGAGCTCTGGTTCATGGGGTCACGAAGAGTTGGACACAACTGAACGACTGAACAACAACAACAACAACAACAACAACAACAACAACAACAAAAGATAATGTGGAATTTAAACTGATTTCACCAATGAGATTGTAAGAAGGCAATCGTGTTCCTCCTTCAATTCTTACTGAGCTATTTTCGTAGGGAAAGAGCATAGAAAGGCTACAAACTTTGAAACATGAGATCAGTGAAGAAGAGATTCAAGCTAAGAACTGACAGAATTGTTCTCATTCAGTACAGTATGTAGGCATCCTTGTAGATCTTGACTCCAAGCCTCAGTGCTGGACTGAACAATATGTGAAATGGGAGCCCTCTAATTGGAACAAACAGAGATGGCTTGACAATGAGTTCAGACAGCCTCATGTCTGGGGATGCTCTCAGTGACCAGGAGACAGGATGAACCTCCAGATACAAAAGTACCAACAGGAACAACAGAGGCAGGGGCTATTTCCTTTATTTCCTGCATGTTGGTTTCTGATAAATTACCCACTTAGCAGGGATGATGGAAAGTCTTTGGGTTAGAATTCAAAGTCCAAATCCAAGTCTTTGTTGCCAAGTCCCAAGTCCTTATTAAAAACAAGTCCCAAGTCCCTATTAAATACAAGTCGTATCCCCCCCCCAAAAAAAAAATGAAGGCATGGGTGGGATTTGAGTCTGGAACATATAAAAAGAGTCTGAGACATATAAAAAAGAAAAAACTGAGTCAAATCCAAGTCAAATCACTGGTGTGACTTAAGTCTGACTTGACAGCTAGTGCCCATCCCTGTCAGGTCTAATAAATATTTGAATGTCCTAAAAGGTAATTTTGCTCCTCTCTGGCTATTTGGATCTTCAGGGTGAGGGGATTGACACTGAGAACGTCTACAGGGACAAATGGGCTAAATACTGTATGTCTTGATTGCCATACCTTTGATATCCCTCCATCTCTTCCTCCTCCTCCTCTCACACCTACTCTCTATACTCTGTTTCTGGAGCAAGAAAAAATATAGTTCCACTTAAGAAATCTAGATGGGCAGTTTGTTCAAAAAAGTGAAGTTTAGCTGTAAATGTTAAGTAGTCCACATCGATGGGCTCTGGGGAGCTGAGATGCAGTTCAAAAATATATCAGGGATTTTGTTATAAGAAAGCAGCCAATAGCAGTGGAAGAGGAAGCAAACTTTCAGTTCAGGAATTTACCGCGGAGAAGGTGAGACCTGATGATGCTACCAGGTGATTACTTAGGCCTTGTTATCTATTACAAGGGGCAGGCAATGACATGAACATTTTACCATACTTGCAACCTAGGGTTTGGGGACTCCTATTCATACACAAACCACTTTTGCCTTCCACAAAATGTACAAGAACCAGAAACCTCCAGGCAGGGGTGAGCAAATGGCAACCCTAAGACCACATTCCTCTCTGTCCTTTTCCAGCCCCATCTAGAAGTTTTTAGTAGTTGTGGTTGAATTTTGTAAAAATCATAGGCCCAAACAAGTAGCTAGCATAAACACACACACACACACACACACACACACACACACACACACACACACACACACACACACACACACACACACACAAATTCGAAAATGTTTTCAATAACAGTGCCAGATGATGTAAGATTTTGTATTAAATGGCGGCTCCATGCAGGGTGCAGCTCCAGTGTGGGGCTTCTTGGCCTGCTCGCCTGGATCCTGGTGCAAAAATGGCCACTACCAGGTCATGCAGGCAGGCAGGGCCAAGGCAGCTTATATAAAGGCTGCTTCTGCCTGCCCTGGTCTCTTTTTACTTTGCTTGTGAGCAACCCTCCCGCCCTCCAGAGTAGGGGTGAGAATTAAATTATCTGTTTGCTATGGGGGTTGATGGGAATTTTTGGCTATCACCTTGATTGGCTTTGGGTGGCATCGGGTTTTCACCAACCTCATTCTCAGTCTGTAGTTAGGCAGTGTCTCTTGGTTCATAGCAGTGGGTGGTGCAAGAAGTGAATTCAGTTGAGTTCCATGGAAGGGCATCCTTAAGGGTGTAAGGCAGCCCTTGTTGCATAGAATTTAGTGATAAAAGAATAGACATGTAGCAATAAGATAACAAGGATGTGATTTATTGCTGCCTCAGGGTAATTAGACCCCTAGAGTTCAGAAGAGTGCTGAATCAGTCGGCAGCATCCTTCTGAAATAGGAACACACTGGATTGGGATGGAGGTTGAAAAGGACTCTGTGCCCAGATCTGCTTGTACTACATTCAGGCCCCCTTGGCAGAAGGAGGTTCAAGAGTATTAAAAGATGACTAAATTGAGTGCTCTACATCAAGGAGATCTGTTTAATAAACTGAAGGAAAAATAGTGTGAAGCTGGCTACAAAAGAGTTCTCATTTACAAAGACCTGCGAAGATGAAGCAATTCCATGATTATATAATTATATTTGTATTTGGGTAGTCACTGTTGGGTGACGTCTGTAGAGTTCCCTTGAGCAGTTAATAAGTGTAAGAAATAAAAATAAATAAATAAATGTGCTATTAATATTGTGGTCCAATTTAAAATCCATATTTTGTGTCTCACCTCTTTATTCCAGGCTGGGCAGGCAAAGGGTTCATTCAGAACCAGGATTCTTTTTTCCTATCCTACCGCAAGACAACATCAAGACCTAGAACTGTAAGTATCCCAGAACTATGAGTAGCAGTTCTCTTAACTAACAACATTTATTGATGCATTCTCATAGGTATGGACTCTGAAAAGGTGCTTTGTACTGTTCTTTTAGTTTATTCTCTTTTCTATGCTATGCAGAATAGAGACTTAGTAAGAAAAATTAAACATAGCAATTTCCATTTCACCCTCTGTTTTTGTTTGCATTTTGCTATAGTTTAAGATGGTTGTTTTTAAGGAAGACTAGAATAAGCATAAAATAAAAATGTTGCTGCAGGCATTGCTTCATCCACTTATTGGTAAACAGAAATCTTAAAAGAATGACTTGTCAGATGTTTGAATTCTGCTGCAAAGATCTTCAATTTAGGCTCTTCAGCTCCATCTTCTGGTGCAAAAGCATTTGTGGACTCAGGGAACAGGTAAGGAAACTTGTCATGCTAAAGCTGATATGTATAGAACAGAACAATGGTGAAATGATCCTTGTTGAGTCTCTAGCATGGCAGGGCCAAGGGCCCCTCACCACACTGTGCATGGGCAGCAGAGAAATTACAAGTAAGTGCTATATGATATTTTGGGTGGAGCAGAAGGGAGGGGAAGAATAAGAGGAATTTGTGGCACTCCTGGGTGGGTTTCCTAGTGCTCTAAGGTGCCATGGCACACAGTTTGGAAACCACTGACTTACACATATAAGATGCTAATTGCAATTGGAACCCTGTCTAAAGTAAAATCTATAAAATTTCATAACCACCTTTTTTCAATGCTCTGACAATCTGCATAATGTCTTCATATTCTCATTACATAAACATTGATATCCATATCTACAAAAGAAGAAACTTTGGCCTAAGGTGCTGAAACCTATCAAGAATGGGTCATTAGCTATGGCCTTGGTGGTGAAGGCTTTTTGATTTGTCTGGGTACTTTGGAAAGCACACCCTGATAAGTAGCAGATAGACTATGCCTGACGCCGCCACCTCTGTTGAGGGAGGGGGTTTTGATGCTCACATGAATAGCTTCCCTTACTCCTCTCTCAAACTACCTATTTTCTTTTTCTAATATGTGTACATCCTCATCTTTGAAAGAATGCCCTTTGTCCTTCAAATGGAGGTGTACTGCTGATTCTGGTCCTGAACTGTTACCCCTCCTATGTTGGGTCATCCATTTGTTTAATGGCTGTTTAGTTTCTCCAATGTAGAGGTCTGAACACTCCTCACTGCTTTGGACCGCATATACTATATTGCTCCTTTTATGGTTTGGTATCAGATCCTTTGGGTGGACAAGTCTTTCCCTTAGCATGTTTGTGGGTTTGAAATAAACAGGGATGTGATGTTTGCCAAAAATCCTTTTAGGCTTCTCAGACATTCCAGCCATGTAAGGAGTTCTTCTGTTGGGCCAGGTTCTTCCGTTGGGCCTGGGTCTCAGCATGATCCCTTGTTGTTCTGGGATGGCCCACTGCTTTGTTGAAGGTCCACTTTGGATATCCACAGGCCTTAAGTGCTGTCTTCAGGTGCCTTTCTTCCTTCTTCTTGGCTTCTGTGGAGGTGGGAATGTTCTCTGTTCTGTGGCTTAGGGTCCTGATGACTCCTAGTTTGTGTTGTAATGGATGGTGGGAGTCAAACAGTAAGTACTGATCTGTGTGGGTGGGTTTCCTGTAAACTTCTACTCCCAGGCCACGGTCAGGTCTGATGATGACTGCACAATCCAGGAAAACCAGCCTGTTGTCTTGGGTGTCTTCCCTAGTGAACTTAACATTACAGTCCATCACATTGATGTGGTCTGTAAAGGCCTGTACTTCCTGAGTCTTGATTTTCACCCAGGTATCATCTGCATACCTGAACCAGTGGGATGGTTCAACAGAGGTGGCTGCCTCAGGCATAGTCTATCTGCTACTTATCAGGGTGTGCTTTCCAAAGTACCCAGACAAAGCAAAAAGCCTTCACCACCACCATAGCTAACAACCCATTCTTGATAGGTTTCAGCACCTTAGGCCATTGTTCACCTTAAGGCTATGGATACTATTGTCTCCCTTACTGTTCAGGCCATTGTTCATCTTATGATCCTAATTCAGACCAGGGTGACAAGAGGTCAAAGCTGACTATAAGATTTAGGACTCACACTAGCTGTATTCAGACTGATGAAGCTGTTTGGATGAGCAGCAAAACGTTTCTATCTCTCAAAAAAGAAGTCCAGTAGCCATGACTCAACTTCCAGACTGTTTTACCTTCCCAATTTTTATGGTGATATCTATTTATTTACTTGCATTTACATGCTTTTGAACTGCTAGTTTGGCAGGAGCTGGGGTTATCAGCAGGAACTCACTCCACTGTGTGGCATGCCCAGCTGCTGACTTTGCAGGCAACAGCTTTTGGAGCCTTAGTCCACTGAGCCACCATGCCCCAATGTTAGTGTACAGGAGACAAAGTCAACATGGTGGGAGTGTTGCATCCAATGAATCTGGCCATATGGTTCAATCTGACTTCATTCTGAAAGATTATAGGGAAGCATAAATACAGGGTTGGCTGTTTTAAAAAGATGCAAGATGTAGGCACAGAGAGAAATCAGCAGATATCATTTTATGATGAGCTTCCTGACAAAAACATCCCACCATCAGGATGCTACCGGTGAAAGGGCCCTATCCATATAAAGTGTACATGCTTTACCTCTCTCAGTAAGAAGACCTGGGAAGAGCTCCAAGTCAAAACTGATACATCTATTTTGTTCAATCTGGAAATCATTTTTCTTCTTAAAATAAAACAAAACACATTAACAACAGCAGAAGAAGAAGAAGAAGAAGAAGTAACCCTTTTATATCATTTATGCAATTTCCAGCATACACCCAAACATTTTTGCAGGGTCATGTCAACTCTATAGGACACCATTTGAATATTGGTGTGTTGTGCTACAGTACGGCAAGGAATGCCTAATAGTGTGCAACTGGTATGTTCAAAGGCTTTGTGACATAAGTACTAAGCTTTCCTCGGTGTAATCATCTGGCACTGTAGCAGAAACATAATAGATCCAATCATTGTGAAACGGCCGATCTGTAAAGCAGCTCTGTCTGGAGTTCTGGCTCATTTTCATTACTGTCAGCAGTTGGGAACTGGGCCATAAATCAATTGATTGTGTGATAGCATGGTGGCAGTAGAGGCATGTCGTCATTGTGTCAATAAATGCTGCCTCTTGGAGACACACTTTCTTTGGACGATTGTACAGTCATTGTTTAAGCTGTTTAAAAAAACCACTGTCATTCTCATGTAGGTGCTCTCTCTGACTTCTTTTCTATTTCAAGAGAAAATTGAATTCCTGGCGCCCTTCATTTTTTGGTGCTGTGAACTGCTTACCTAATCTCAAGCCCCTTGAAAACTGTATATGATAGGGCAAATAATGCTGCATGACTCATGATTTTGTTTTTACGGTGGCAATACAAATCATGGCCACTTTGATGAAAAGTCTATACTCCCATAACAAATTTGTTATTACCTTCAAACATTAATTCCAGGTTTCCACTAGACACTCACCACCCAATTTCATTCCCAAAATGCACTGCAAGCTACGGACCATTGCATTATGTAAGACAAAGCTATCCCGTTCTTTTTACTGACAAGGACTACTTACAGGTATGCAAGGCTGAGGCCAATTTAATGTGATTTGCCCTTGGAAAGCTAGAGATGAGTTCTTGGAAATCCAGAATGCCCATTTAATTATGCTATGTGTTCTACATAGCACTTCATGGCATAAAACCATAAACTTTAAAAAAATTCATTAAAGAGATGTTGATTTGTGCTGTCATAATGAATATGTTGTTGTCATCTACTTACAGTGACCCTAGTAGAGCCCTCAAAGTATTTGAGTTTTGTAAAGAGTAGAGTCACTGTTGCCATCCTGAAGCAGAGATTCAAGCCTTGATATCCCAAATCCTAGTCTGTCACTTTGTTCACAACAACAACAAAAATCAGTTAAAGAAGAATTAGGAAATATTGCTGTACTGTAGGACATTAGTACTTTCTTGTATCAAGAAATATTTAGACAAAAGGATAAAGATGAAGAAATCATAGCACATAAAATAGATTAAAGGCATTTATACACGACCCCTAAACTCCGGGGCAAATGGCTCCCAGCTCCAGAGCTTAAAAATGTTTACCCACCAGCTCCAGAGTTAACAGGAAATTAAGTGCGACCCCGGCCACTTTAGTGCATCCCAGCGCAGCTTTCAGGTACCTGCTCTTTGGAGATGAAAATTATTTGATCCGGTGTAAGGATAGTGAGTGCGGGGCTCTCCTTGCTTCTGTTTGTTGTTTTTTGGCTCCCAACCCTTTAAGAGCTACTTTTACAGAGATGAGAGGCAGAACGAGGTGAGCGGCATGCTTTTCTTTCTCTTTTTCTCCCTCCCCTCACGCAGCCAGCAGCCAGGAAGTGCGGAGGGGGTGGGGACACAGGAAGAATGACAAACCCTTAAGATCTCTGGTCCGAATTTAAGTGGCCAGTGGATCTTAGGGGTCGTGTAAAAAGGCCCTAAGTTAGAATACTTTGGCCACATGAGGAGAAATAAATACATATTGTTAGATGGTATTCAAGGCAAAGTAAGTGGGGAAAGATGTACAGGAGAAAACAATCCCTTGTTTGAGAAATATTAAAAATTGGTTTGTTTGCAACACAACATCATTTTTTGGAACAACCATGTTTGAAGTCAGAAGTGCCTTGATTCTGCCTACTCTCCAATAGGAGAGGAAGAAGACGCCCTTGGAATAGTTGTTAGAAAACAAAAACCTGGAGTTATGTGACAAAAGTTGCAGAATCAATAACCAAGAGTCACTAAAGAAACATAGAATCATAAAGAACATAGAGCAATAGAATCTTCATAGGGTTGGAAGGGACCATGAGGGTCTTCTAGTCCAAGGCAGGAGACCTCATACCATCCTGGACAGATTGATGTCCAATCTTTTCTTGAAAACCTCCAGCGATTGGGAACCCACAACATTGGGAGGCACGTTGTTCCACTGTTTAATGGCTCTCACTGTCAGGAAATTTATCCTTATTTCCAGGTTGGCTCTCCCTCTGATGGGTTCCCACCCATTGGTTCTTGTCATACTCTTACATGCAACTGAGAATAAATCCTTGTTCTCAGAAGGCAACCCTTCAGGTATCAGAAGATAGCTATAATGTCTCTCCTCAGTCTTCCCTTCATCAGGCTAAACATGCCTAGTTTTAAATCTTCATATGGTTTAGCCTCCAGACCCCTTATCATCTTTGTTGCTCTTATCTGCACTTTTTCTAGGGTCTTTGTGTCTTGTTTGTATTCTGGTGACCAGAACTGGACACTTTCAAATCTTCTTGAAACTAAATGAAAAGTAATGGCACCTTTCTTCCAATTCAATGCAAAAGAGGTCTTGACTCTACACCTGTATGATTGGTATGACCTGTAAGACACCTGCTTGATTTCCCAAAAGCTAGCTTGCACTATGATACATGTCTGGTGCCTCATCTTCCTTCTGCACAGTGTAATTATTTACTGTGCAACAGTCTGTGCTTCGCTGAGATGTGTATGTAATCTCTTAAATCACTAAGATTAACGAGGATCCAGCTGGCAAGCAGAAGAGGCTGGATGAATTTCAAATTTGTTTGTATTCAAAAGTCAACTTCAACAGAAGCAAAAAAAAAATAACCTCATGGACTTGCTGGCTGGTAAAAAAACAGAAGAGTTTCTGAGGCTTTCCTTTGTCTCTTCTAAGTATTCTTGCTGCACACTATGTGAGACTAGGGCACAACTTGGTATAGGTTTGCATCTGCTCACTATATCTTTGCTTTACACATAGTCATATACATATACTGTATCTTCTGCTGCCATATGCATATACATAGCCTTCTGCTACTCCTAATTCTACAAAAAAAAATCCAGTCAAATGTCAAGGGTCCCAGAGTCAAATTGTCCTTGCTCCCTCCTCCTACAGTGGCAAATTTCATTTATTTCCCTAAAAATACTTTTCCTATTTTTTTTTTATTTTCAACTCTAGGAAAGAGAAGGAAATTACAATATTTCAGTCACATAATGCGAAATAACAAATACCATCTGCTGCAGGTTATCCTTCAAGAAAAAATAGATGGGAAGTTTGGCCAAGAGTGTAGAAGAACATTCTGGCTTAAGAATTTTAGCCAATGGTTCGCAGTGGGCACAGTTTCTCTATTTAGGCCAGCTTTAGATTTAAAAAAAATTGAGCTAATTTTCACCAATGTACTATGAGGATTTGGCACTTGAAGAAGCAGTAGAAAGATTGGCCATGCTGTAGCAGAAACTAAAGTTGATGCAACATTTTAATCCTCATGAGGCCAGATGTGCACTGAAGATAGCAGCATGCCAAGGAAAACTACAGCTTAACTGTGCAGCATGCCCAAACTTTGCTGAGTAGGAACAGTTCTAAATGTGTGTCTAGGAGAAGAGTGACTGCGAGATGAGAAAAGAAAATGAACATCGGAGTTGGGAAAATAAGAGAAATAGGAGTGTGAAGGCAGGAGAGCTGGTTCATTTTTCAATGAGCACAGGGAAAATCTATAAAAGGGATGAACCTACTGAGACAGCAATACCTGGGATTATCTAGAGAGCTGCAGGAGATCTTCTTCATGGTGCCCCCAAACTTGTTGGTGCCTTCATTTGTTGTCTTGAGCAGAGTGGCACATTTTTGTACACGGAAAGAGATTATTTACTGTTGCATGGCCAAAGTTTCTAAAAACTGCATAGTCAAATTGCATGGGCAAAGTTTCTAAGAAAAGAACGCCAAAGACCATTTCAGTGTGAAGGCAAGTGTAGTTCTTCATTCTGATCTCCATCAACTCAAAGTCTGCATAGATAAGAGTTTTCTCATGTGACCATCAAACCTGTCAAACATGGGTTTTTAAGTTATGGATCATCTCCTATGCTTGCCCTGACCTAGGTGAAACAAAATGCAAAAGAAGCCAACCCAAGGACCAGAATATGCTATTTCTACTCTCCAACAAAAGAATGGGCTGGTTTTGAAATGATATTTCTGAATCAGGCACAAGTAAGATTTGGTGAATATCAAGGAAGAGAACAGTGCAATGGATAGCCATCATTTGGGTTCCTAAAAATGATGGATTCCTAACTGTGGATAAATTGGTCATATAGCTTAAAAACAACTTTCTCAACAATTTTCACAGGTCTATGAGTTATATGAGTTTGCACTGAATCAAGAAGGGGGCAGTGTGGATTGATCCATGAGTTCGCTATTGCAAGCAAATTAATACGATGATGGTAAAAAAATATTAATCTAAAAGAAACAACTCTTCTCTTTTGACACAGAATCCCTCGAGCATTGTGAACCTAATAGATGTTTGAGTAGTTTAGATTATTTTAGCATTAGATGCCATAAATAAATAAATTTATAATTAATGCCTCTTAAATTATATAGGAACATAGTTCATAAGTCTTGAACCCTTTTATCCCTAATTAGATTCCCCAGATCTTTTTTTTAATTATTTACACATTTCTGTAACTTTTTCTTTTAGATAATATCAAAAGATGCTATTAAGTTAAAGATAATGTGATGATTTCAGTCCCCTTCTCATTTTGCTTTTATTTATGCATAAGTCACTTAGCTGTTTGCATGGGTTGATTGAGAAGCAAGTGTTATGTGAGAGATAGAAAGGGGGTGGGGAAGAATCCACTTAATGGAAATTGATTATGATCATCTCTTTTCCCCAATCTTGGAGATGAGAGAGTTTATAAGAGTGAGTGGCTTACACAGAATTGAAAATGGCAGCTTCTTTCATTATAGCCTGGCAGATCCACAGCTGCCGCCCTTACCCCCACAAGCCATGGAATGTTCTATGAATGACCATAGATAAATAAAGGTCATTGAGCTGTTCCAATGCAGAACTGGGTAAGAGTGTGCTGTTAGCCTTGATGAACTCAGCTATAGCAAACAGCTACACTGAACTGGAGTTGGAAAACCATATGATGACTGTGCTTCAAGAATTTTACACAGTGAAATGGCTCAAGGAAATCTTAAATAAATTTTATTCCAATTCATTGGCCATAAAATGTATAAATAAGGCATGCAAGTTAAGCTGGAATACAAGCATAACCATCCCATTCATTCCACATAGGTAGAATTCACACAGGTAGATTTAACAGAATTATTGCAAGATATGGGTAGTCAATATGTGGTCTCTTGGGAGCCCCAAAGTGTTCTCATTACCGCCCAGCAACTTCTAAAAAATCAGTTTCCTTTGTCTATTTTTTGAAGGGCCTCCCACTCCCTAATTTTTTAAAAATTTACTCCTACAGAATAAAAGGTGACTGTTTCAGTAACCTTCCCAATATTTGTGAAAAAAATGGAAGTGGTGTTGAGTGATTGGACATGACCTTCCAAATCATCATCAGGCCTATACAATTACTAGTTCTCAGAAGGGCACCTGTAAGTTTGAATTCCCGTGGTAAATAATTCCATAACCATCTGGTTAGTGCTGGCCATTTGTACCGAGTTATCACAACTTCATGGGGATAAACAAAGAATAAGAACAGGTGTGCTTTAAATGCCTGGAAATGTTATGGTATAGAAAAAAATATGAGATGTTTGGATCTCATCACTTAGGACAAGCTTGTCAGGTTTGTGTAAGTCTTTAAGTCAACCTTCCATGATTGCCTTTGGCAAACAAATTAAGCTGGACATTGGGGGGGGATTGCTTCTGAATTTGGGGATATTTAGTATTGCCAAGTACCTTGCAGGCTGAAGATTAGCCTTAGGTTACAAGCCAAAGTATAGTGGCAGGCAGAGCCCCTTTGTCCAGGCAACAGTGTTTAGGAATTTTTGACCTAATAATCTTTGCTTAATGCATGTGTTTGCTGTTTCCAGACCAGCTGAAAGCAATTGATATAATGAATAGCTAGACAAATCTGCAGCATCAGGCATGCATTTAAACAATGAAAACAAATCATAATTATGAACTGAAATCAAAGATACATTGTCCAGGTCAAAAAACAAACTAAAGGTTATACAGTATCATGATAGAAAACACCTTGTAATGATTTCCAAACAATACGTCCTATCTCCAAGTCATGTTATTGCATTAGATGATTCATCTTGAGGCGCTAAAATTCTTTCTCAGAAAAAAATACTAAAATTCCTCAGTGTGTTCACAGAGTCACAAGTAGGATTCTATGCATCAGTTAAGTGGCTACTTTGACTTAATCCCTTGTCAAGACTGAAAGTATAGCATTTCTTTGTGAAGAAAAGCCTCAACAATGCAACTGATAGGTCAGGAATAGTTTAAAAGATCTGATTTTACCAAACTTGGAAGAATAGAAGGCTGAGTCAACCTCGAACCCTAGATACCCCAGGTCTTCAGCTCAGTTATGGCTGCAGTAGAGCTGTTTAACCCCTGCACCATGAGTGAAGATTTATCTCCTCAATTCTATGCTTCTCTGATGTTTATTTCATATACCTGCTCCATCAGAAACATGCACTCTTTAAATAATATACAGGCCAACATTCCCCACTTATTTTGTTGTTCATTTCATTTTCAAGAAGATGGAAGAGACAACATCACACTGTTGCTTATGCTCCTCAGCATTTGAAAACCAGCACTGAGAGTACTGCTGCCTCTTGAGGAAATATATATACAGTAACCATCATGATCTGTTCCCATCATGGTGGCCTTATCCACTTTGAATCTGTAATCCTGTCTCAAATCCATCCAGTCTGGCTATATTAATACATTGGCTATATTACTACAGCTTGTAATGAAAACAGTGCTTCATGGCTTTTTAGTGCTACTCTGAACAGTTAATGGGCAATAGGCATGCCAGAATCAATGTCCCTGCCATCTTGATTTACATGATCTTTTGATCCTCAGCAATGGATCCACTGATTTAACAAGCAGTCCTGCCAACTACTCTTTCCTGTTTTCCCTCTGCTAAAAAAATACATAAAGACAACTCAGATATCCCTGGAAAACTCCTTCCAGTCTGTACTAGTCACTACAAAACCTGAATGTTTATTTCAAGAGAGCATTTAAGTACACTAATCTTTTTAAATAACAGAGTGAGTGGGCTTCTAATGTGCCATCTTAAGCTTTGGCTTGAATTCGATCTAGGCACTTTAAAAAATGACACACCATTTTGTCATTTTGTAAGCTTTTGAAATGTTACAAAATGAAATAAAATGGGAAACAGCATTTTGTTATGAAACAAAACACTTATTTTCCTCTTTTAAAATGAAACATTTCATTACCATGTAAAATGGCTTTCTTACCCACCAAATTTGGTGCCTCTATTTTATATTTTATATTTTATAAAATATATTTATAAAATATCTATTTTATATTTTATAGAGTAACAGATAATTTCATTATTGTTTTGTTTCATTACAATTTTTTTTACAAAAATGATTTTAAAATGAAATGAAATTAACCACTAGTAGAAATGAAATGAAACAAAATAAAACTCTATTTTGCTGTTTCTTGCCCATCCCTACTTGGAATGCTAGACAGTCATGAATGATGAGGCATCTGCCTGTTAACTGTAATCAAAAAGATAATAAGAAAACACATGTTTTTAGAACTAATATTTATGTCATCCATTTTACATCCTAATAAAATTGTGAGTCATACTGTAAGTGATTTAATGTTACTTCAAAGTTACAGTACTAATTACCAGCAAATAATCAAAATATTCCTTATAAGCTTATTTCAGTTTTCTTACCCGCTCCATTTTAAATGAAAGACTCATCAGATAATTTGAATGCCACACTAGAAAAGCTTACCAAAAAAAATGAAACCCTTGATCAAGCTTTTTCAAGGCAGGCCAATATCTTCAATTAAACCATGGTTCCTTAACTCACAAACATAATTGGGTTCCATGCTATCCTGTCAACAAATTTGAAAAACAGAGAGAGCATTAGGTGGGGAAAGTGACTTTGTCACTTCTTTGAAGTGGAGCATCCTGCTATGCATTGTATCCATACTCAGTGCTTTCATTTAGGGCAATTTAAATGCTTGATGAATGGTGGTTTCACTACTAAATATTGTCTAGCTGCCACTTCAAGGCAACCTCTCCCTACAGGGAACAATTGCATGCAAAGACACAGAAACAGAAAAGCTTTAATGCTTCGGTCAATAAGATCTTTTTTGCGTAGCTTGCATTGCATTTACCCAGATATGCCTGTGATAAAACTTCAATTTTCCTGCAATTTGCTAAGCAAGGAACTGTTGCACAAGAAAGAGCAAGACTAAAAATAAAACATTTCTTTTTGCCAGAATATTGCTGTTTTCCAGTGGCTGAACTATTTGTTTTAAACTTGGCTACTGTAGTGACCTTATGAGGTTCAATGAATAAAATTACATGGGAAAGCCCTCTTGCATTTCTCTATCAAAAAGGCACATCCAGGTTGTTTCTCTTTCAACAGCGACAGTTACCTAATCCTTCAGCTATAGATTTTCCTGCCAGATTCTTTCAGTATACTCTTTCCTCTAATCCCCTGTTATTTGTTTTCCCCAAAGACCAACAACCAGGATCAAATAAAGCTTTTTCTAATACTCTCCACTGCTCAGCTGGTGACTTAGAAAGGATAGCTGTGGAGCTTATGTCACCCCAGCCAGAACCTCACAGAGAAAGGATTACATCTTGAAGACATGCTTTAATATTCCAAACTTGCTTCAGCATCGCCAAGTGCTATTGTTGTTATTGTGTTCAGTAATCAAATTTGGGAAGCACACTAAGAAGTAAACACCTATGTGTCATAAACTGCCAAAGAACAGTGAAGGAGAAGATGTAATCTCTAGCAAGATGGAAAGTCTTAGGAACAGGTTTTGGAACAGTTTGGGCCAATGATTGAATCTTAGACATATTGTATAATCAGCTTTATCAGCACATTTCCAGTGCACATTTTGAAAGTGAAGGCTTAGCCAGCTGCACACCATTGCCCAGGGGATATCCAAGTGTATTTGCAATGCTTTTCCATTCTTCTGGGAGGTTTCTTCTATGTCCCCTCTAGCTGGACCATCTGGAAGTCACTTGACAGACTTCGAAGCACAGTAGGAAGTTCAGATAATAATCAAATAAAATGGCTGACTTGAATGCAGGACTAATTTTCTTGGGGGGGGGGATCAGTCAATGCAGCATGTGTCTGCATGCAATTTACCATATATACAAAAGAGGATATAAGACAACACTATTGATGTAGCCTACTTCTGGTCAAAAATAGTCTATTTATCTTAACATTTTAATCTTTTTTTAAATTCTTACCATTTTTTCATATATGTCCACAATTTTAAATTGCATTTAAAAATGTAAATACATTGCTATGAATAAAAATTTAATTGTGTTGTGCAATAAAGATCTTTATTTTGTCAAGGTGTTGTGCTCCTTCACCTACCAGTATTTCCTAACTGTTGACTATAGCCTATTCAGTCTGGAGAAGACAAAAGAGTAATGAATATGCTGTATCAATTCCGTGTCTTTTGCTAAAGGATGTGAGAAAGCCTGTGTGTTGTGTTGTTACAGTCATGACCGACTCTTCGTGACTCCATGTCCATGGAGTTTTCTTGGCAGGAATACTGGAGTGGCTTGCCAGTTCCTACTCCAGGAACCTACAGCACCTGGTATTCCCTGGTGGTCTCCCATCCAAGTACTAACCAGGGCCGACCCTCCTTAGCTTCCGAAATCAAGTGAGATCGGATGTGCTTAGGGCATCTAGGCAGCTGTGAGAAAGCCTACATGCTTATAATTGTGTCCAAGTAGGCATTCGTCTGACTTATTTATGCTTGCCCTACTACCAAAAACCTAGGCTCAAGATTTGGCCTTAATATCTCAGGGTCCTGTTAGTTCCAAAATTGTAGTAAACAAATTAGAGTTCAAATATCTACACTTTTGCTTTGAGATCTTCTCCAAAGACATTTTAGATGCCTTATTTTTTAATAAAAGACAAAAGCATCACAACTATGGAATGCCCTTTGTAAACATATGGGGCTGGCACCTATGGTGCATTCTTTCAGTGGATCTGCTCTGAATTTGATTGAAACTATGCAGTCCAAACTATGGACTCCTGCATATAGGCTCCAAAATTGTAAAGTACCAGTGGACTAGAATTGCTCCCAGTGCCTAGTCCAAACCCTTCCTGCTTTTAACTTCCCTTCATTTCCAGTGTGGATGTTCACAGTACAATGATCATAGTTATTTTTCTCTAGAACAAAAGAACAGAGGATAGTTGGTAAGTTGCTCCACAGCATGAGATATTTTCATAGATTGCAAGGGAAGATTGCAGATGTGTCCGTGGTAGTTTACCTAAATGGGGAACTATTACCTGAACTGAACTAAAATATCTGTTGACTGCTGCAGAGAGCAGAAAAATTAAAAATACTGCCAGTTATGAAAATGCAAAAGACTTGGTTGTTTAAAATACTGGGCTTTTTTTGGTATCGAGTCTTTTTGAATTAGATGGCAGTGATCTTTGTGGCTGTAAAATGTTAAAAATGTGATTTTTGTAGTTATGTTAGGGAAAGTTCATGTCTCACAATCAGCTATTAAGTCTTAGGAACCTCGTGGTGCAGTGCTTAAATGCCTGTACTGCAGGTAAAACTGTGCTCACAACCTGAGGTTCAATCCCAGGCAGCAGGCTCATGGTTGGCTCAGCCTTCCATCCTTCAGAGGTCAGTAAAATGAGTACCCAGCTTGCTGGGGGGGGGATGTGTAGCCTGCATACTGTCATTAACTGTAAACCTCCCAGAGATTACTTGAAGCAGAACACTTTGCTTTTGCTTTGCTTTTAATTGTGTAAAAATGAACTCACCTGGCAGCAAAGCAGAAGGCACTGATTTGTGTGCACAATGCTGGAGAAAGACAAAGATGTTATACGTTGCATCAGTATTCTCAATGGTGACAATGGGAGCACATTTGAGAGTAGGCATTAACCAAAGAAATGTTGGACAGGGATGGGCACGAAATGAAAAAAATGTGTTTTGTTTTGTCTTGTGCCCACCCTATTTCATTTCATTTTGTTTCGTTATGACTTTAAAAAAAACTAACAAAACAGACTGCTTACAAAAAATTGGCTCCCTTGTGTCCTAGAGGCAACAGATTTGGTGCCAGGGGATTCATCTTTTATACTTACTAACCATTTCATAAGTAAAAAAGAAAATGGTCTTTTGTTTTGTTCCATTACAAAATGCCATTTCCCATTTTGTAAGCTTACGAATCGATTTGTAAGCTTACAAAATGACAAAATGGCATTTCATTTTTCATTTTGTGTCCATCCCTACTGTTGAATATTGAAAAGTGACTGTGGTAGAACTGGGCAAGAACAGGAATGGGTACAATTTGGCAAGGATTTATCTACTGCCACCCTTGCAGTATTTAGAGCTAAAAGTAGCCTACAAGGAAGATAGCCTGGAAGAAAAATAATAAAAAGGGCTACTGCAGTGTCAGTCTGAAAAGTGAGAGGATTATGTTCAAGGAGATATAAAGTAAGAGACAGGCAGTGACTGATCTCTATGTGATTCATAATAAATGGAGTTCTATCTACTGTTAGCAAGTTAATTCCCTGGGTGACAATCCTTATACAGTCAAAACTGTACCATCTGCACATGAGAGAGAGGGATCAGCAAGTTAGGAGGATTGGAAACATTTGCAGCACTGCAGAAATATTGAGACCACTGAGCTTCTGCTGAGCCACAATAACATGGGGTCACACTAAAGCAAACTAGCAATGAGCATGAATTAAAAAAAACAAATCACAATGTTAGATGAATATCACTGATTCATTTAATATTCATCCCTTCATGTTTGCCAGTGCCAGAGGACTCGAGGAATACAAAGGGGTGGATATTTCCCCATTTCATTCATCCTTCATTTCTCTTTCTGTAGGCCCTGTGAGAAACTGGAGTGTCCATTTCCAAAATGGGAACAGTGGATTCATTGAGGAAAAGAGAAGCCACTGATGCTGTCCCAGAAGAAGATGGCCCACTTTGCATTAGGACCTTTCCAGGAGAAAGGGAGAGTAGAAATATTTTAAATAAATATATAATTACTTTTCAGGGATGGCAACAGTGGCTTCTACTTGCCCTCAGTGGAATTGTGGCTGCCATATTGGAATAGGGAAACCAGGCTTCCCAGTTCCAAGCCTGGTTTCCTGCAGGGCCTATGGGTGTCTGTCAGTTCATGGGTGGGTATTCACGGTTTGTGGTTCATCAACCTTGCTGAACCACAACAAACCGCCATTTTCATTCATCAGCCTTGATGAACCACGATAAACTGTGCCCATGTCTAGTGCAAACACTGTCTTTGTGCAAGTAAAGGGTGGATTTTCCTCATGGGTATCAACAGTTGTGTAATGGCAATGCTTATACTGTAAAAGGAGCATGATTCTCCATTGCTATTGAGGCAGGACTTTCTTCTCAATGGAAGCTCTGTATAATACTGGCTGTGGGAGCAGGGAGGAAAAAACTGGCAGCATGGACTCCAAAAAAAGTCAAAACAAGACTGCAGAGATAATCATGGAAAGCTGTCTTTTTTTGTATGGAGAAAACCATACAAAAAAAAAAGAATAAGAATAGAAAAGGTTATCTAAAAACCATGACTGGAATCTTGCTGTAAGATGTCCCTCAATATCCTGTTCTCACTACCTGAACATGTCTTAATTGTACAGGACTGTGTATTGTCCCTCATTACTATAAGCTGCTTTGGGTCCTTTTCCAAGGAGAAAGGCTTGGTAAAAATACTCTAAAACAAATAAATAAATAATAGGTTCCATGTATCAGATTACTTTTTTAAAAAATCCTAAATGAACCAGTCAGTGCTAGAGACAGGCACAGACCTCTTCATAATCCTTTATACTAAGGGTCCCACATAGTTCCACAGGTGCCACGTTGCACTTGGTGACTTCCCCACCTAACTGGCCCACTTATTCATGTCCTTCTTAACTGTAGTGCTCCAATCCAGGCCGGAGCCTGGGCTGTTGTAAGTCTTCACTGGTTCTTTTGTATTCCAAGGAGAGCAACAATATAGCCAGTAAAAGACCCCATATCACACATTAGTAGGTGCAAACGGTTATACTTTACTATGCATTGGTTATAGAGATAACAATGGGGGTTTCATTCATACAATGCATTGAGCATTCATAAGTCCCACTCATACTCGCCCTAAGAGAGAAGAGCTCTTGATCAACATTGTCCAGGCTGAGAAGAAGAGGGCAACTGATCCCAAAAATTTGGTCTCAAAGTACCAACTTTCTGGGTTCTTTGTATTCTTGAAGGCTTTTACAGCTGGGATCTGATAGTTGTTGTGAGTTTTTCAGGCTGTTTGGCTGTGTTCTAGAGAGAACTCCTAGATCCCCAAGCTCCTTGCCCTCTGAAGATGCTGGCAACAGAGCATATGCACTGGGTTTTTTTCTGTCCTTTCCTGAGTGGATGGCCCCCATCACTCATGGAAAGCTCACAGTTGCAATTTTTCGTATCTTTATCACTGACTGACAAATGAACTCCCTTTGACTCCCAGCACTAGATAAAGTCTGCCAGGATGCAACAAGTGTAGTTTAAGAGGTCAAGGTTCAAAGGTTGAGCTCATCTTAGTGAAGAGTTAGAGTTTCATACTCAGGTTCCCAAAGTCCAATCATACCTTTGTTCTTTTGGGTCATCTTCACCTCTCTCTCTCTCTCTCTCTCTCTCTCTCTCTCTCTCTCTCTCTCTCTCTCTCTCACACACACACACACACACACACACACACACACACACACACTTTCACTTTATTCTAGGCCAAGTATGCATATACCTTACTACCAGCATGCATCCACCTTACATTCCTTACTTTGCCCTACTCCACTTTCCCTACCACCTGATCACTCATTGGCTGTGCAGGGAGAATCCCAGTCCCACATCCCCACTAGAGTTGGTGGCTGCCTGCAGAGGTGGGAATGGACTGGCCAGGCTCCTGTCCAGATTGTAGCACTGTGGGAGAAGAAGGGCCCTGGCATCATGGAAAAGATGAGTCATCCAGCTCACTAGGGGATAGGTGGGTGATGAACCCACTTGTTACCTGTGTAGCTGCATGAGACCCTTCATATGAAGGATTGCAAAAGACTTCATACCATTGTCTAAAAATACTAAATTATTACTATAATCCTAAAAAAGAAGAAAAAGAGTTGGCATTGTGAGTTTCCACATTGTTCCAAAAAAGGTGAAAGAGACTTATTTTAAATAAACTTCCATGGAGCGCAGCTATCTCATCAGAACCAGTGAATCTCAGTCTACAAAAGCTAATACCAGACATTTGAGGTTGTCAATAGACTGTTGACTCTACTGCCACAAATTCCCCTGGCTGCTTCTGTTGAAATCTATTGCACTGCATCCCTTAGGAGGAATCCCTAGGCTTTCAACAATATTAAAATCCAGTAGTAAGATGGACCAAGAATAGAGCTGCTGAATCAGTGGGGATTTGTTGTAAAAGGAATTTAGGAAATGTGAAATGCTGAACCCACCCATAAGTTCCATTGATTCCTACTCTAGTTATGATTTACTGCTAGATATCAGCTGCTGAAGTGGATTTAGATATTAAAGTTGCTATAGTGCTGCCAGGATTTGAACAAAAAGGTATCAACATATAAAACGTGAACTGAAA
Source organism: Phrynocephalus forsythii (assembly GCA_029282475.1). NCBI lineage: Eukaryota > Metazoa > Chordata > Lepidosauria > Squamata > Agamidae > Phrynocephalus > Phrynocephalus forsythii. Next base: position 63,206,790 of record JAPFRF010000007.1, on the reverse strand, counting down.
AAGGATAAGGCCTTTGAAGATGTTGCAATAACATCCCATGATTGGCCATAACATGGAAGACTTGACCTGAAACCACAGTTCCTCACTTACAAGGTACAGCAGCATTTCAGTGTTTGCCACCTAAAGCCACTGGTTATTCAAGGGCAGCTTTGCTCAAGGTTTATTTGCATGACAATCCAAAGTGCATATTGGATCTGCATATCAAACAGTCCTGCAGATTAATATGCATCTTGATGATTTCTCTTCCTGGTTACTCCAGAAATGGCAGATGAATAATGATTTCCTAAGCGGTTCACATTAGTTCATCTTGTCAATAACGAGTGAAGGAAAGAACAAGGTGGGGAGGGGTTTGCTAGCATTCTCACACATTGTTTAATTCTGGGTCCTTTCAAATGCATCTCGATACAACATATGCACATTACATGAATTTCTGACTTGAAGGCTGTGCTAAAGCTCTGAGCTAAAAAAAGCAACAGCATGCCTGAACATTTGGGTAGATCCTTTTTCACAAAGGCCTGCAGATGTAGATGAATTATTCTTCATCCATTATGTTTCCCCTCTAGACATGCCCAATCTGCTCATACAAATAACTGTCAAGGATGTAGAACCATGTGGTTTGCCAGGACCACTATCTTCTGCTGACCTTTCATTCTCTGCATGTCTCCCCTTCCCTCTTCTGTATCTTTCTATCCCTCATTGTGCCACTGCATTTTTAACTTGTAATATGTTTTAGCAAATGTAATCTGTCTGTTAGAGAGCCTAACTGGAAGACAAAGACAACTAAGCATATATAGTTGACATTCTTCTATTAGGGCTAGAAGAGTCCTACTGAAATGAGTTTCAGAATTAGCTAGAACTCCGTATATCACTGAGAAAACATTTTAAACTCTTGTTGGCTGGCATATAAATATGTTAAATCAGCACTAATATGATGTGGTAATGCTCAATACAGTGGTACCCGACGTAAGAGCAATTCGACTTAAGAGCAGAAAACTGTTGGCATTTTAACTGCTGCCTTACAAAATTTAGATATGGTCTGCTCAACTTACAAATATTTTTTCCATTTTTTTTTATTTTTAACTTATGTTTTCAATTTTTAGATAGGTACCTCAACTTAAGAGTAGTTCGACTTCAGAGCATGCATTTGGAATGGATTAAATTCGTAAGTCGAGGTACCACTGTATATGTATGTACCTGTGCTAGCCTCAAGGCTTTGAGACACAGCCATCCGAAACCTAAAATATAGAGATGGTGGTTTAGCAAACTTGAAAGTGTTATGAGTAAGATGTGCAATGAAAAACAGGAGAGTATGTGAAATATCATGAAAACAATGGATTCTTCATTCAATCCAGTATGAGAGCAAGATCATTACATATAAGTTGAGCCACAGCGTGATGGCTACTACTACATCTTTGAGCTATGCTACATGTTATCTTAAATATATAATGAGAGATGTTGGTGGTTTTTGTTTTTTGTTTTTAAGAACTCATAAGGAAGTGCATGGAAGCCTGTTCCCAATCAGAATACTGTGTGGGAGATAGGAAAGACTTTCTAGTCATTATTGTCAAATTTGCATCCTACACAAGCCTTTTAATCAGCTGCCCTCTGCCAGGAGGTTTTTTTTTTTTTAAAGGGAGCCAAATTCATCCTTATCAGTGCAGTTTTACCTTTGGAAGAGGTCCAAGTGTGGATACAATATCATGAAAATTCCCCTCCACAATCCACACTGAGCCTATGTATGCTTTCTTATGAGTAAAAAACAAACTTAGCCTAAATTGCACACTATCAGAGAATGGATGTAATAAGTAACGAAGGATGCTGTTACCAACTATCAGTTACCGTTTTAGTAGTAATGGCAAAATGAAGTTCATGGGATGTAAATGGTCACATAGTATGATAAGTAACTACTATGTTGTTCTCCTTAAGGATTTCTTGACATGCCCCCACATAATTTTTGCATTGGAAAGCAAAACATTTTAATGCAGACATTATCTAATTTTTGCACAGAACTACACAATCTGTACTTTTGCACAACTCCTGCAAACCCTATCCAAAACTAGTATGAGTACGGGGTTATTTAGGAGGCCAAAAGACTGGATGAACTATCCACATCTTTCTTAACAACCAGTCATTTCTTCTATGCTTGCTATTGAAGGATGTTTCTTTCTCAACAATGGGGTGTCCTGCATGGCAGGGGGTTGGACTAGATGGCCCTTGAGGTCTCTTCCAACTCTATGATTCTATGATTCTATGATTCTAAGGTTCTGTTTCACTGCTGGGGATGCTCCAGCAGGGTGGGGTCGCCTTTGCCTCCTGACTGGAATGGCAAGATGCAGTGAGAGTCTCATTCCCAAGGGGAGGGGCAAGGACACCACATCCTCCCAGGCTTGCCTCAGCCTCTTTCCATTGGTCAATGTGAAGGAGGGAGACTGCTGCTGCGCTCCCAAGCAGCCTTTCAATATCGACCATGAGGGCAGCAGTCCAGTGCACACAACGGAGTGCATTGATCCTCAATATAATCCAGGACTTTAAGGCTTTTCATGAGCAGTTTCCAGGAATGAAAATCATTTGTTCTACTATTGTGCCATGCCTAAGTTGGATGGCAAACCGTTAGTGAGTCTACATTAGAAATGTCATCCAACTTCATGATGCTGTAGATTTTGAAATTAGAGTATCATGTGAAGGATGCACTGGGAATACACCCCGGGCTGAGGGTTGCCAAATAACAGAGTCTTGATGCCCGGGTTTGGGGACATTTTACCAGCCCCTGCGTACCATCAATGGGGTGGTGCAAAAGGGGGGGGGTATTGGACTCACCCAGGTAAGATGGTTTGGTTGGGATGTCACACCTGACCTCAGTAGCCCAGCCAATTACTCCGCACTACTCCAGCCCCCTCACTTGTTTGTTCAAAGTGTGCCGCAAGTTTACTTCATAATTGATGTCTTGCCATTCATTCTGGGATAGGGGGCAAAGGACACTGGATGCATTTAATGCAAATAATCCAGAACAAGGATTAATAAAAAGCAAAAAAAAAGGGGGAGGTAAAAGCATACTGCATATATACTGCATCACAGCACTTGGAGCACACTCTGGGAGATTTACAATTTAGTCATGCAGGCTACACAACCCCCTTCGATGTGCTCCAGCAAGCTAGGTACTAAGCTTACCTACCTCAGAAGGATGGATGGTTGAGTGAACCATGAGCCTGCTACCTGGAATTGAACCCCAGGTTGTGAGCAGACTTTTGGCTGCAGTACAGCAGTTTAACTGGATGGTCTTTGTGCATCTTTCTTAATTCTCAGACTTTTCTTCTCTGCTTGCTATGCATGTATTGTTGTTTCTGGAACAGAAAAATCACTGGAGGCATTTTTCATGAATTACAGGGAACATGGAGGGAGAAAACAGATATTTGTGGGGGTTTTGGCTGGGTCAAGCATCACATAACACATGAAATAACTCATTGAGGTGTCTTTTTATGTCAGGATAGCATAAATCAATTAGATCAAGAAATGCACTGTGTTCTTTCTGTGAATACTATGTTCCTTTTCAAACAAAGGTAGCATAACAATTGTGAGGGAAATTGCTCTATTGTTGTAAACGCCCACTTTCTTGTTACTTTTTAAGGTCATTAAGTTACTTTTAAAGTTGATTTTAAGAAACAGTTTGAGAGAACTGTTTCAGGCTTTATAGCATTAAATTATAAGCCCTAGGTTTTCCCCTAGGGAATAATAGGAACATAAGAAGAACATAAGAAGAAAAGAAGATAAGAACACGGTTGCTCACCATTTGCTTCAGGGTACAGTGGTGCCTCGACTCATGAAATTACTTCATTCTGAGGGCATCCTCAGAAGTCAAACTGCTCATAATTCAAACAGCCATTTCCCATAGGAATGCATTGAAAATCAACCAATCCGTTCCAGAATGGATCAATAGGTTTTCAATGCCTTCTCACAGGAAGACTGTCCCAACCCCTCTTCAATCAAGGGCAGCCAAGGGTTGCTTTCCCCAGCCCCACCAGACAGCAGACCCTGACAGGTCAGACCTGTCAAAATCAGCTCTGGCAGGGGGCTGTGACAGTTAAGAGCACTGCTCTCTGCTCCGCACCACAGCCAACTTTGACAGGTCAGACCTGCCCTTGGAAGCAGAGAGCAACGTTCACTGCCTATCGCCACTTACAAAGGACACTTCCCATCCTGAACACTCTCTGTTTGAACTGATATCACCAGACAGACGTTACAGGTCAATTAAGACAAGGACAAACTGATTTAAAAATAGCTTTTATCCAACAGTACTAACCATACTTAATTCAGCAAAAAAAATAATTTATACTGATATCATTTGGTGGATGAAATCTCCTGTAATTCTATTTTTATGTTTTGGAGTTTGATACTCAAGTGAATGATGTACTGGTTGGATGGCACTTTTAGTGTTTTTGTTGCACTAGTTGCAATGACAATAAAGTGTTATGTTGTTCTATTCTATTCTATTCTATTCTATTCTAACTGTGGGCAGTGCAAGAGTCTGAGATGGAAGTGAGCTCCTTGGGAACACCTAGTTTGGGTAAGAGGCATCCCACCTACCAAATTGGATTATTTAAAAAATGACAGGGAGGGAGGGAATTAAGGGGCTATCCAGGGCAGTAGTGCACCTAGGGTCAGAAAGCTCAGGTGAGCTGAGGCTTGTGAGGTGTTCTTAGTGGTAAGACTGAAGGCATATTGTACAGCAAAAAGCAAGACTCTGTGCAAGGTTTTGGTCTGGTGGCTTTCAACTCAAAGGGTTCACAGTACATTAGCCCCCCTTGTGAAAGGGGATTTAAAAGCTAAGCATTTTAATAAAGCTGTGGTCCCATTTTTAACCCAACACCTGTGTCTGAGTCTTATTCCTTGCTGGGCAGACAATATATAGCAAGCAACACAAGTTACTTTATTAATATGTTGTAATAACAATGTATTTCCTTTTCAAAATTATAATGAGTTATTGGAATGGATTACTGTGAGAAAGCAACTTTCTAAGCTCTAATATGTGACACATTAAGAACTTTCTGGTTTAGCCTTAGATACTCAACTGACAAAGAAAATAGTTATTTTATGAGGTCTGTGTCTATTTAGAACAGTCACTCTCTATTATTAAATAATGTCAGGATAGCCTTTCTAGTGCATCTTATACTTGCTACATTCTATATATCATCTACCACTTTTCTTAAAACAGGCTTTTAACTAGTTGCAAGGGCAGAATGCCCCAGAACAAAAACAAAATGTCTCTAAAGTGATTTGAGAAATGGCCTGTGAAAGCGTTTTTTAAAAAATGTAAAAGATTGAGAAAACATTTCAGTGCTCTGTAACTACTTTTTGTTTTATTCTACACTTGAAAGGCACTAGATTTTGGGGGATGGGGAGTGGCAAGTTTTGTTTGGCTTTGGTGATACGGAACTCTCCAGTGTTGTGGCATATCTTCCAAACTCTCAAAAACCCACCCTCTCTCTTCCATACTGCTCCTGTTTTTGGTTCCGGAGTCTGTTTTTAAATTGTTTGAAAATAACTTATTGGAATGAAATATGTAATTGTATAGAACGGAGGGGTAGAATAAAGTTATAAAAGACCACCCTTCAGAAGAACCATTTCATGTTTTTTGGGTGAGTGCTTGAAGCAAAAATTGCAGAAATGCTGATGGGCAGAGGGTGGGGGTTTACCTGAAACAGCAAAGGAATTTGATCACATTTGTTTTTTTTTAATATTTTTTATTAATAGAAAGACATACAAACATAGAATAAATGATAATAAACAATAATAAACACTACAAAGTGCCCCCCACCCCCCGGGACCATCCAGTATTCTTGAATCTTCTCTTCCTTCTTCATCTTTTTTTTTCCAGTGAGCTTCTTAAGGTCCTTTTCTCCAGAACTGTGATGGATTATAAGTCAGTTGTATCCCTTTCCCTTTTAGTAATACATACTCTATAAATTTCCCCCAAAGATCATAAAAAATATCCTTTTTCATTTCCCCTCGCAAAACTTTTATATTACAAGATAATTTATCATTTAAAGCTATATCCCACACTTCCTTATACCAGTCAGCAATTTTAAAATCTAATTTCAGTTTCCAATTTTTAGCTATAATCAATCTTGCTGCTGTCATGAGGTTTGCAATTAATTCTTTTGTTTTCACATCATATTCATTAATGGGTGGTAATGATAGCAATGCAATTTCAGGTTCACATTTAATATCCGTTTGTAATATTTCTCTTGTCTCATCAAAAATCTCTTGCCAGAACTTTTGAACTATTTCACATTCCCACCACAGATGAAAGTAAGTACCTATCTTTTTTCACATTTCCAGCAAATCTTAGAATATCTTGGGTTCATTCTGTTCAGTCTGACTGGTGTCATATACCATCTTAATACTCGTTTAAAATAATTTTCTTTTATTCTAACTGATAATGACCGTAAAATCCTCAAATTCCAAATTCTTTTCCATTCATCATTATTTATTTCTTTATCTATGTCTTGTTTCCATATCTCTCTTATTGTATCCAGCTCCCTATTCTCAAGTGAATCTTGAATTATTTTGTATATTTTGCCTACTGCTCCTTTCCCTGTATTTCCTTTCTCTGATTCATATGTTAACAGGAATTGCTCAAATTTTGTGTATCCTCTGAGTTGTACATTTCTCTTTGTCCATTCTTTCGTCCAACTTTCTAATTGGACATAATTCAACCAGGATAAATCCTGGACTTGCAATATGCGTTTAATTTCCTGCTTTGTTCACATCTTTTTAATCCAATCTTTTAATCTTGCCACTTTCCTTATTTTAAATAGTTCTCCATATTTCTTCATATTCGTGGGGAAGTTTATCTGATCTATCACCAAACCTAGAGGGGAACCTTCCGATATCAGTTTCCTTCCGTACTTTTTCCAAGTGAGTAATAGGGAACTCAACAGCGGATTTTTAATTAAGTATCTTTTTGGGGGGAGGGTAAGCAAATATTTGTTTATATCTCCATTTAACTCATCTGATTCAAGTTCCCACCATATTAGTTTTTCGGGTTTAAATAATACTTCCCCCATAGAACTAAGCTGGTTAGCTGTAAAATAAATTCGAAGATTAGGTATGCCTATACCTCCATCTTTTTGAGATCTATACCATAAGCTTTTACTTATTCTTGCTTTTTTGCCGCCATTACAAAATCTATTTATAAGATCTTGATAGGCTTTAATTTCGGCTTATGTGTATTGAATAGGTAGCATTCTAAAAAGAATGTTAATTTTAGGAAGTATTTTCATTTTTACCATTGCTATTCTGCCAAACCATGATAAGTTTAGTTTGGAGTATTTTTGTATTTTATTTCTTATCTCTTCCTTTATTTTTATGAAGTTTTGTTCTTTAGTCTTACAAATGTCTTTGTCTAAAAGTATCCCTAAATATTTCATATATTTACAAACTTTCAATCCATAGTTGGAGATCTCCTCCATGTCTCGATTATCATGATTGAAGAGCATAATTTCTGATTTTTGCCAGTTTACACATAATCCGGTTGTTTCGCCAAATTATTTTAAATGTACTTTTATTCTTGGTATATTTTCTAACGGATTTTTTATTGTTAACAAGGCGTCGTCCGCAAATAAACTAATTTTAATATTGCCCTCCTTACCCATACCTTTAATTAGTTGATCATCCCTTATTGTGTTAGCTAATAGCTCTATAACTATGCAAAACAGAACTGGTGATAAAGGACATCCCTGTCTCGTTCCTCGGCCTAAGATAATCTGTTCTGTCATCCCATCGTTAACTATAATTGACGAGGTACTATGAGAATAGAGTTGATTTATTGCATTTAAAAATTTTCTCCAAATCCCCATTTCTGTAATAGAAGTTTTAACGCAGACCATTGAACACAGTCAAAAGCTTTAAATAGATCTAAGGACAAAATGCATGCTTTTTCTTGTGTTCTTCCCATCTCGTAAAGAACATTCAACATTCTTCTTATAATGTTCGACATTTGTCTACCCTTAATAAATCCCGTTTGATCTTCTTTAATATATTTATCTATAAATGTGTACATTCTTTTGGCTAAAATTGCTGTAAAAATCTTTGCGTCTTGATTTATGAGTGATATTAGTCTATAGAATCCAACATCTGTTGGGTCCTTGTTAGGCTTGAGAATTAAGATAGTTAACGAGTTTTTCCAGGAGCTAGGCACTTGTTCTCCTCCCAGTATCTCATTATAAAGCTTCTTTAACTTAGGTATTAACATTGATTTAAATATCTTATAAAATTCTGGTCCCAATCAATCGGCTCCTGGAGTTTTAGCATTCTTTAATTTGTTTATGACCTCTTCTATCTCCTCCTCTTTAACAGATTTTTCCATTTCAAGCTTGTCTTCCTCTGCTAATCTTGATTTTAGGTTTTTGTCAATATATTGTTCCATAACTTCCTTGCTATTGTTATTAGACGTATATAAATTTTGATAAAATTCTTGGATAGCTTTTAATTTTTCTTTCATTTGAGTACAATTATTGCCTCTTAAGTCTTTTATCCTTCCTATCATACTTTTTTCTTTTCTTTTCTGTGCTAGCTTAGCTAGCATCTTCAAATTTCTATTTACTATATTCAAAAAAGTTTCTTTTCAAATATAGTAGGTTTCTTTGAGTTTGTTGTAAATCTGTATCTTCTAGTTCCCTTTTCCTAGCCTCAATCTGAATTAAGATTTTTTTGTCTTTGCTTTAAAAAATTGTGATTCAAGGTCTGCTATTATAACCTCTAATTTTTTTGTTGTTTAGTTGCTCTCGACTTTTTAATATAGCATTTTCTTTTATTATGTAGCCTCTGGCCACAGCTTTCAAAGTGTCCCAAATAACTCCTATTTGAGAACCACCTTCTTCATTGATATTCCAAGTTTCCATCCACTCCCTTTGTATTCTTTGTACTATGTCCGGGAATTGGAAGATTCTAGAATTTATTCTCCACCTTCTAGCTTCTTTATAATTCTTCTTGTTTTCTATTTCTACAGACATTAAAGCATGGTCAGAAATTTTTATCAGTTCTATATTTGTATTTACAATTTTAGATAATAAGCTTTGTGAAACAAATATAAAATCTATTCTAGAGTAGGCTTTGTGGACTGGGGAGTAGAATGTAAATTTTCTTTCATCACCCTTCCATTCTCTCCAAACATCCTTTAAACCTGTGTTTGCAATGAATTTTGATAAAGTTGTATGTCTAGCTCTCCAGTCCACATTCTTATTCATTGTTTTATCTTTAATTTTATCCATGACCATATTAAAATCCCCTGCCATAATTACATGTCCCTTCTGTACCTTTTCTATCTGCTCCCATACCTCTTTGTAGAACAGATTTTGGTTAGCATTTGGTGCATAAACATTTATCAGTGTATATTGTTCTATACCAATTGTGGCCTGAAGAATAATATATCTGCCTTCCGAATCTTTCACAGTTTTTTCAAAAATACAATCACAATGTTTTGAAATTAAGATAGCCTCCCCTTGCTTTAGATGAGCCAAAACTTTTCTCATATATATTGATATTGGGTAATTTCAGTTCGTTTAGACCTTCTTTCATTTGGTGAGTTTCTTGAAGGAAGATGATGTCCGGTTTGTTCTTCTTAATTAGTGACTCTATTCTCTTTCTCTTCATGACAGAACCGAGACCCTTTGCATTCAATGTGGCTAATTTTAAAAAATTACCCATATTTTCTTTCTATTGTCCATCTGGCACGGTCCCACTGTGCATTTGTACCAACAAACATTACATGTAATATGTAAAAAAACAATATTAACCCAAACCCTACCACCTACACTTATTATCTGTTCTCCCATCCTTTTGGCTCTCATACACATCCTGTATGCGCCCTTGTTGGTGGGAGGGGGAAAGCACCCGTCCACTTCCCAACGGCTAATAAGGATCCAGAAGCTCTAAATTAGTGTTGGCACTGTCTATCCTTGCTTTAAAATATATACATAAAAAGTTGGGGGGAAAGCAAAAACAGGAAAACATAACAAAAACATTGTTAACTTCCTTCTATTCTTCCTCCCTCCCTCCCTCAGCTCCAAGGGGAAGGGGAAAAAATAAATTCAAGAGGGGGGGAAGGGAAAGATATGAGAGGGAGAAGAGGGAAGTGGAAAGTGAAAGGGATGAAAGAATGGGAAGGAATTGGGCAAATATGAGGAGGGCGAATAAAAAGTAAAAAAAAACAGGATAAAATAAAGCAGGGTGGGAAAGAAAGAAAGAGAGAGAGGGAGGGAGGGGGAGAGAGAGAGAGAGAGAGAGAGAGAGAGAGAGAGAGAGAAGGAGGAAGGAGGAGGCGACGTCTTCTACACTCCAGAACTCTTCAATTTAATCTTCAGATTTACTTGTCCATTGAGGCAGTTAAAGAGTTGGCAGCTGCTTCTGGAGGGATCTATTTTTCAATTTGAATGTTCCAAGCCTTCAGGAGTTGTTCACCTTCTTCCAAGGAATAGATTTTATGCAGAGTTGGACCTCTCCACACTTTGAGGAAGATCGGGTATCCCCAGTTGTATTTATAATTGTGATCTCTCAAAGCACTTGTCACAGGTTTCATTGATTTCCTCCATTCAAAGCTCTCTCTGGAGATGTCCTGATAAACTTGCACAATTCTGTCATCTCACTCAGCAGCTCAGGTCTTGTCCTGAGAGTAGAGATAAATTGTTCTTTAATGGCCTAGGAAGTGAATCTGATTAGAATTGGTCTTGAGATTCCTTCTTTTGCACTGCCTATGTAGTGTACTCTTTCAATATCTGTCTCTGTGAGCTGTTGTTGGGGGAGGATAGAGTTAAACCAGGCAACGATTTCTTTTTTCATTTCTCTTTTGTCTTGAAGTTTAAAGTTGATGAGTTTCAAATTAGATCTTCTCGAGTAGTCTTCCATATAAATAAGCTTTCTCTGTAAGGTGTCAATTTCCTCTTTGTGCGTGGCGATATCATGCTCATTCTTGGTGGCTAATGTTTGGACCTGTTTGACCTCATCTCCTAGTTTTTTCAGCTCCAAGCCCTTTTTAGAGACTTCTGTCTGCACCGTCTGTATTTCTTGTAACAGATCTTTCTTTAAGTCTTTATTTTGAGAAGATAAAGACTGAAAACGATCATCAATAGTGGAGGTCATGTCTTTCAGAGCTGATTTAATGAGATTACCAAACTCTAGTTTCAAATCTCTGATTTCTCTGAGAAAGTCCGGCTGTTGTCCTGGCACCTTGCCAGAATCGGCCGCCATTGTGTCGGCCTCTGAAGCAGCTTCTGCTCTTTCAAGACACGCATGCTGATACGTAGAATCTGAAGGTTTCCGAACCCACTTTCTCAGGAACGGGGCTAGAGCCTTTTTCTTCGCTGGCATGCAGAGAAGCAAGGTAATAAATATCTCTTTTCTTTCTAGCCCCAAAGAAAGAAAATGGTAGCACTACTCTGTCTGATTAGCGGCATCGTCTCTTCGGGGGAAAACGAAAGTAGCTTAAAACTTTAATATATCATGCTTATCTCTCTCTTTAAAAGCTTGCAGTTTTCAACCTATCCTCCCCAAAAAATTATAGGTCATTTACTCACGAGTTCGGAGTCATTTAAAGACAGTGTTTCGAGTTTTCTCTTCTTATGATCAGAGCTACTGAATCCAAGCAGCCATCTCGCCATGGGCGGAAGTGCCCCCCCCCTCGGAATTTGATCACATTTGGTCTAGAAAAGTTTGACAGGTGATGTGAAGCTAATGTATGGGAATGATCATTATGTAGAATATGAAACAAGCTTGTTTTCAACCAGTCCAGAGAGTATGACCTGATCCAATAGCTTCAGATAGCATGAGAGAGTTTCTGACCAAACCTTAAGAGGAATTTTCTTATAACAGAAGTTGTTCACCAGTTGCATGATTTCCAATTAGGGTTTGGCTCCCTCTCCCCATATTTCTACCCTTTAGAGCAGGTTTGTGACAAACACTCTAAGGGCTGAGTTAATTGGCTGTTCTCCACTAATATAAAAATTAGAGAGGAGCATGAAACACTAAAATAGCATTTTGTTTCATTTTTCATTTAATCCGTTCCCTTCTGTTTCATTTTGTTTTGAATGATTTCTTTTTTAAAATCATTTTGATTGTTGTTTTATTTTGTTTTTCATTTGTGTGTGTGTGTGTGTGTGTGTGTGTGTGTGTGTGTGTTGCTGGTGGGACTTTCTTTTTCTCTCCCCCAAGCCCCGCATGCCTGCTGATCAGTGCTAGAGCAGGGGAAAACAAGGTTTTTTTCCCACCCCAGCACTGATCAGCTGCTACTGGAGCTTGAGGGAAGGGAAAAAGTTTTAAAAGCCCTGAGCTTTTTAAACTGCCCCCAAGCCCCATGTGCCAGCTGATAGGTGCTGGGGTGGGAGAAAGTTTTTTAGCTGCCCAGTTGCTCTGGTACTCAGTATGGTAGTGGCATTTAAATGTTGCTTCCAGCTTGAACAATTTCTCACTAAGGTACAGGACCAAATTTTTGAATGAATGTACCTGCTCTAAAGTCAAGACACTGAGGTCTGGTTTTGCCCCCCCAGAAGAAATAAAGACACAGACAAAGTTATATGGAGTTAATATGGGCCGCAATTTATTTATAACATTAATTAACTGTAAAGGATAACTGCAAATTAAAGAGGGCCTGTGACGTGGGGCAAGTGGTAGATAATTCTAAGTTATAATTAATCAGCACCTCTGCTAGATAATAAGAGATTAAACTGGCATGAAAGAATAATGCCTTTGGTAAGATGCCAAACATTAACTACACCATCTTACCTTCAATTCTCATAAACACTGGCAGCCCTAATAACCTAATGGGGGCTCCTTTTTAACAATAAGAATTGACATCCTAGTTTAAATTTTATCCATGAGGTCTGCCAACACAAAGAGGTGCTGTATAACAGAGGTGCCTACTTAAATAACAAAACCGCTTGCCCTAACCGCCACAAAAGAGACGCACCGACAGTCTCTTTACCCAACACAGCCGAACAACTCGGCCAACAGGCCCTCTTTTAAATTGTCAATGAAAATTTGAAGGCCTTTATCAGACAAGTGAATGCCATCAGATCGAAACAAATCAGGATCACGGGCCGTGATATTACGGTGCCAAATAACTGACCCCAATCCGGAATTAAAAATAAAGCGAGACACCTCCCGATTAACACCCTTTCTGGCCTTGTGCATTTTTTGCGGGGGATGGGATGGGCTCCAGAATAAACGAGGGATAATGGCTGACCAGAGGATCCTGGTGGAAGGCGAGCGCTCCTTAAAAGCTCTCAGAGCATCAATTATTCGAATAATCAAGGCTTTACCCGACAGTCGGGTTAGATCGTTGCCACCAAGGTGGACAACCATAATGGCCGGTGGACGGTCAGGGGGATCCAACATGGAAGCAGCCAAAAAGCCGTCCCAACACATCCCCCGTCTTCCCCTCCACACCAACTCGGCCCATAGACCAAGGCCAAGATCTCGGCCACATCCGGAGCGAGCAGCAAACTTGGCAGCCCAAAATATAAAACTATGGCCGCAGATCACAACTCGAGCCCGCTCTCCAATAACGGCACCTGAAACGAGAAGAACAGAAGAGACTGGCCCGGAATCACCGGTCCATGAACGGCCGAATATACGTCTTAAATTGGCGAGATCGCCACCTCCCAATTTGCTGAATACCCATGGAATCAATACCCATGGCAGCAGCCGTAGAAGCTGCACCAATGCGAAAAGAATGGGTACCAAAATGCCAGCCGGATATGCCGGCAGCCTCCAATGCCCTCGTGGTAGTCTTCCAAAACTGAAAATGTGTCAACGGGGCTCCGGTCTTATGTACAAAGAGATAACCCGGATTACTGCCCCTCAATGTGGCATAATTATGCAGGGCCGACACGGGGCAAATATGAGCAATTGAACACCTACCAAGGTGTATCAGTTGCCCTTTGCCCTTTTGGTCAGTCTTAGACCGACGGATACGCAAGGAAACCCGCCCTTCGGAGAAATCCAAATCAGACCACTGTAAGGCATCTTGGGATTGATCAGAGTGGGAACGTGCGACTAGTTCACTGACTCTAAGAGCAGCAAAAAAGGCAGTAATAGAAGCTGCCTGAAACAACACCGCCTCATAATGGTCAAAACAAATTTGAGGCCAAGTAAGAGCTAACTTAATCAACATCTGGGGCGAAATGGGCGTCCTTGAGTCTTTGACCGTCCCCTTTTCTCGGGACCAACCCTCAATCATTTTGGCTATTCTAAATTGGCAATTAGGCAGTTCATAGCCCTGCGCCTTTGCATAATAATAAAGAGCCGACATCTTGCCCTGAATAGTACGAGGGCTAATCCCTTAAAATGCAAGTCCACGGCAAAATGAACTAATTGATCAGAGGAAGCAGGCCACATAGTAAAGAACCCTTCTCTGGCACAAAAGCGTGCGTACTCAGCACAAGCGGCCGAGTATGATCGACGGGTGCTTGGGGCCAACGCCAGTCCCATGGCTCGGTTAGCCTCTATCCTCCAAGCCTCCATACCTCCGGCGGAAGAATATCGGGGTCCCGGGATGCCAGAGGTGCCAACGATCTGAAGCGCGACATCTGTTGGCGTGACAACGCATCAGCAATGTCATTCTCAACACCCGGGACATGTATAGCGCGGAATAGAATGTTAAACTGAAGGCATCGGAGGGTAAAGGCCCTGACCAGGCACATAACCCTTGGCGACTTAGAAGATAGGGAATTGATAATATGAACAACAGCCATATTATCGCACCAAAATTTTACCGCCTTATTAGCCCATTGATCAGCCCAAATCCATAACGCTCCCACAATAGGAAACAATTCTAAAAAAGTAAGATCTCTGGTGATTCCTTTGTGGTGCCATTCATCCGGCCAAGTGCCGTGAGCCCAGCGACCTCTGAAATACAGCCCGAAACCAAGGGCACCAGAGGCGTCGGTATGAACCTGCAAGTCAGAGGCGTCTATGACTGCAGATCGCCAAAACAAACCCCATTAAATTCCGCTAGGAACCGCAACCACATGCTCAAGTCAGCCTTCATAGCAGCAGATAACCTGCGCTTATGATGAGGACGCCTCAACCCCGCCATAGCATCACACAATCTACGCAAGAATGCCCTGCCGGGCGCAACTACGCGACAGGCAAAGTTGAGGTGACCCACAACCTGCTGAAGTTCAAGCAGGGTAACCTTACGACGTGAAAGCATGTGGCTTAAACGGGTCCTAAGCTCGGAAAGCTTCTGTTCTGGCAATCGACTGGATTGCTGAATAGTATCCAGTTCAATCCCCAGAAAAGTCAAAACAGTGGCGGGTCCCTCAGTTTTATCAACCGCTAGCGGCATACCAAGTTCATGAGATATGTCATGAAAAGCCGCCATAAGGGCAGCACACCGCTGCGTCCCCGCCCGACCTGCAAATAAAAAGTCATCTAAATAATGCACCACATGAGAATCACCAGTCCGAGAGCGGAAAACCACTCAACAAAGGAACTAAAGGTTTGAACGCTGAACATGAGATTGAACAACCGAATGGCATAGCCCGATCCATATAAAACTTACCTTGAAGGCGAAACCAAGCAACTCAAAATCAGCCGGGTTAACAGGCAAAAGCCGGAAGGCAGATTTTATATCGCACTTCCCAACCTCTGCCCCAGGCCCACAGCTACGCACCATCTTAATCGCTGCATCAAAAGATGTGTAATGCACACTACACAGTTCCTGGGGGATCATGTCATTAACGGATGCCCCCAAAGGATACGAAAGATGGTGTATTAAGCGATACTCACCAGGGGTTTTCTTTGGGACAACCCCTAAGGGAGAAACTCTAAAATGCTGTGAAGGCGGCGCGTCAAAGGGGCCCAGTACCCGTCCAGCTTCAAGTTCAGTGGCAATCTTTTTCCTAACCACATCTTCCATGCCCCGAACAGATTTAAGATTATGGGCCATGTAAGACGATCGTTCCCCAAAAGCTGGAATCCTAAAGCCATATTGAAATCCCTCAAGGAGGTATCGTGCTTTATCACGTAAGGGGTAGCTACTGAGCCACTCCCTTAATACCGGCACCTTAATAGGACTAGGGCCCTTTGGGAAGCGGGGGTTGGTTGGGAGGGTTTCGTCTCCCCCCCTGCTCCTTATTCCCATTGTTGCCAGATTTCTTGGGGCAGGCAGAGGCTGCGTGAGATCCCCCACAGCTGGAGCACACATGTCGAAATCGACATTGCCTGCGCCCACATGCCCCTTTATTGTTAAATTCAAAGCAGACCAGCCGGGGTTGAACCGGCTGGCCCGCCCCAGGGCGGGTAGGAGACACCTGACTCCCTCTTTGTATACGGTGCCCACTATCGAACCTCTCGCCAGTTGTAGGCCGAGGAGAGTTCATGTACCGAGTCCAAAGGGTGCTATGGGGCAAGTCCCACCGAAGACTAGGGTCGCGTGCAACCCTACGACGAAAACCTTCGTCATAAGAAAGCCACGCAGTGCCCGGAAAATCCATCTTGGCTTGATGAATCATGTCAAAATAATGGAATAAGACAGGTCCCATTTCAGGCTTAGCCTTGCACAGGATTTAAAAATCGCAAATGCAGAAAGCCAATTCTCCCAACATTTGTCAGGCTTCTTCCTCTTAATTCTGTCCCTGTCCTCCTTATCAAGTTTGTCCACGTCAATGCCTTCAATTTCCCTGTTAAGCAGGTCAAATATGTCTACATACTTGCCTGCTACAATCCTATCAATCATCGCATCCGATAGATGATCTCCCAAAGGAAGAGATGCATCACCCTCAGGCAGTTGCAAAACATCCTGCACTGACTTACCGGATGCAGTGATAGCGTCAGATTTAGATGAGGACAAATCAACCTGCACAGCAGCTTCCACTGCAGCCGGCAGTCGCACTGCTACATCAGGTTGCTCAGAGTGTGACTGCACAGAAGCCGCAACAGGGGCAGACCTAGTGAACCCTGGCAAGCCAATCTGCGTAGGTCCGGAAGTGACAGGAGGCGACCCCAGGGACACCATCCCACCCAAATGCTGGGTTGTGGAATGCGCCTGAGATCCCCATGGCCAGACAAACGGTGAAGATGTCGGCAAGTGTAATGATGTGGTCTCACCTGAACGAGCAGAAAGGACAGGAGCAATTGGCTGGCTTCCAGATGACCCGGCTCCGATAGAGAGGTCAATAGGGGTGACCTGCGTCCTCTCCACTGGATGAGACGGGGTGGAGGAAGGATGCATCTCAACAGGCTGGGCGGCGATCACCTGCTCACTCGCAGATGCCAAGTAAGGATCGCAACTAGCAGAGGGGGGAGCATTCGATGCAGTAGAAGATGTGCCAGCAATCTCTCCTTCTAAAAAGGTAATGCGAGACATCATAAGGTCACCCATTAATTTAAGTGTAGCCCTCTGCTTGGACTTAGTGTCCCTATGCGACCTCCCCCCACCATCAGTAGCCTCCAAGCCCTGCCGCCTAACTCGATCCTTCTTGAGACGAGATAACTTTTGCCAAATGGCAGCAAACTGGGTCAACTCCTCATCAGAAGAGGAAGACGACTCAGGGTCAGGTTGAGGCAAAGCCCTACGCTTAGCTGGAGCTTTGCCCTTGCCCTTAGTAGTACCCTTTTTAGATGGCATGATGTGAACCCTGAAACTAACACTTGAAATTATAAGGTATCAAATTAATATTATGAAATAGCCCGGGAACTAAAGGCGTGGGGGGTAATAGGCAATAATGTAAACAAAATGGCCACCGACAGGCAAGCTATGATAGCAATGAGATAAAGCGCCCAAAATGGCTGCCAAATAAGAAGGCCAGAAAGAGGTGTGCCACAACGAAGATTCAAAATGGCCGCCTGCACACACAGGCAACAGAAGTCACGAGATGGCTTCAGTTGCACTCAAATCACCAGCTAATAAATATGCATCTATATGGTTAAAATACAACACGTGGAAAATACTATAACGAACCAAGAACAATAGCCCAGAATCCAGCCACAGCAAGTGGGGGAATAAAATGACAATTCCACCTTGCCCACTAGAAATCGTTATACAGGTGATTTACCCCACATCTAATGAACAATGGAATAAAAATGGGGGATCACCCACCCATGGCAGGACAGAAACTCACTCCCCCCCAGTAATCCCCTTATACACCCGGGATTGACAAACCACACGGCTCCCAACCCAGGAGCCTAGAAGAGAGGAGATCAGCACGGAATGGAAGCTCCAACAAGACCAGAAAGCTGTGATGAACAGGCTCAGAGCTCCAGATCAGAAGCCCCAAGAAGCCAAGCCCTGACGAACACAGAGCTCCCAGACCAGCAGGAGATAAAAATCTCCCAGGGTAAGCTGAAAAGAACAGCTAACAATTGGAACAAAAGATAAAGCCAGCCAGGAGCTCTGACGGAGCTAAAAGAAGAAGGAAGGAAAGCTCCGCAGCCAGGAGCTGTCAAAATGAAAACAGCTGACGATCGGAGCCAAAAGAGATGAGATCGTCACAGCTGATAGTCGGAGCAGAGCTCCGGCAAGCAGGGAGCTCCCAAAAGGACACAGCCGTCCAGAGAGGAGCAGATAAAAGCTCAACTGCCCCAGAGCTGTCAAAATTGTGCTGGCTGCGGGCGGGGAGCATACAGAGCCTTAAATAGGCTGCTCCCCGCCACGCAACCAGCGTACGGGCGCAGGACTTTGCACCCGCCCACTTCTTCTAGGCGGCAAAGAAGCCCCGCCGAAGACAATGGCTTCGAGCGGAGCCTCCATTCTCAAGGACACATGTGATATCCAGTTTAAAGGTCCTTAGATCAGTTGGAACTGCTCTAAAGAATGGCACATTTTAAAACATGGACTTTTAATATCGACACTTTGAAAAGCTGGAATTTATTTTATATTGTGCATATTGAAAGGCCCACAGCCATAAACAATACATTTCTGACTTCTTTCTAACATCAATTGTATGAATTATCCTGGAAAGCAGTGGATGCTCTTCCACATAGGGGCTTCATATTGTCAGGGATTCTTTCACTCTGGGTTTCTGAACTGCCATGGGTTAGGCTGGATGAATGTTGAAGTATTTCCAATTTGACAGAATATGATTATAAGAAAGATTCAGAATTAAATTGGAATTAAGTAAAATAACTGAACAGAGCTTGTAACAAATTTCCCATACCTTTTGGAAAAGTGGGCAAGAGTCCACAAAAACTTATGCAACATCACATTTGCTAGTTCTTAAAGAATCAAAGGGCCCTTGACCAATATGAGTTCACAAAACCAAAGTACAGCCCTGTTACTATTTTTTTCTGAATACTTCTCATCTGGAGATGTAGTTTTTAGGATGATATATACTGTAGACAGTAAGTGAAGGAAATTTGTACAGGTTTTTGAGCCCACCCCAAAGTTTATTTCAGTGTTCAGACGGTGAGAGGAAACTCATTTATGCATCATTTGGATTTGCAATGTGCCTTGTACAAAGATGTAATATCCTACAGAGATGCACTGAGAGAATTAATCAGCCTATCTGCTTCTGCAATATCTTATCTATCTTTATCTATTTTCCATCTAATCTGTCTCAAATGGTTTGGCTGAATAGTAGCTTTAGTTAATTGAGGGACCATAAACTCTCCACATTTCTGCTATACAGCTTTATACTGCCAGCACATTTCTTCTATATATCAGCATTTTTGTGCTTAAATTGATTAGCTGAAATGTAATTTTGTCTCTCCTCATGATATGATTCAATAAAACTTTTGGGAGGCTGTTCAAAGGAACATATTCAGAATTTGCATATTCTTCTCATACTCAGTTAATTCTTGAAGTAAAAAAAGCAAATAAGGATGCATCAAAATGCACTTCCTCAGTTTTTGTTCTCTCAAATTTATTTACTTCAGAAGCAAGATTTTCATATCCGGTTTCAAGTCTGACATTTTTCCATTCAAAGCTTATCAACTGCAGCTCCGTAGCATTCTGAAGCATTTGGAAATCTAATGCCTTGTCTCTGATGAAATCACATGGAGGATCATCAAGGTGAGGTGACTTAAGAGGTTACTCAGATCATCAATATATTTTAGTAAAGCAAATCCTGTGTACTTTGAATTGACGAGGAACATGGCTTCATATTTCTGTTTTATTATACAACATTTAATAGTGGACAAGAATATATCATTTCCTGCAAAGATATCCCTCTACCCCCAGTGCAATTTACATTGCATAGTCATCCAGTATTCAGTCCAAGATTCATGTGTTGGCTTGTCTCCTAACTGTTAAATACAGCCATAAATGGGGAGAATGGAAGTGGCCAGGAGAAGCAGTGAGTGTGGGTCAGATTTCTAGGCCTTTCAAATGACCCCCTGTTGGAGAAGTACTTTTTTCAAGGTCTTAGTCAATTGATAAAAATGCAGTGTTGTGTAAAAGTTCTTCATTAAATGAAATCAATGCATTTGTTTCCTGCCCAATATTGAGAGAACTGGCACCTATCAAGTGCACATCAAACATTATACAGGCATCAAACATAAACATTTAACATAGGATCATGAGTCATAATTACAGTCATGAGCACCAATCATAATCCAAGTATCCACTACACAGAAACACATTAAGTTCATTACCCAATCTGAAACCTAGCATTTTTCCTAAGTGTACCATTTACTTTCTCTCTTATCTGCTCAATGCTTCCTGATAAGTTATTCATAGAATCATAGAATCATAGAATCATAGAGTTGGAAGAGACCTCAAGGGCCATCTAGTCCACCCCCTGCCATGCTGGAACCCCATCACAATATTTCTGACAGATGGCCATCCAGCCTCTGCTTAAAAACCTCCAAGGAAGCAGACTCCACCACCCTTTGTGGCAGCATATTACACTGCTGAACAGCTCTAACCCCCATGAAGTTCTTCCTAATGTTCAACTGGAATCTCTTTTCCTCTGGTTTGAAACCATTGCCCCGAGTCCTAGTCTCTGAAGCCATGGAAAACAAACCTGTTCCCTCTTCATTATGACATCCTTTCAAATATTTAAACATAGCTATCATATTCCCCCCTCAGCCTTCTTTATGAAAGGCTAAACATTCCCAGTTCCCTAAGCTGTTCTTCATAAGACATTTCCTCCAGACCGTCAACCATCCTGGTCGCCCTCCTCTGCACCTGCTCGAGGTTGTCAACATCCTTTTTAAATTGAGGCACACAGAACTGGACACAGTACTCCAGGTGGGGTCTGACCAGAGCAGAATAGAGTGGTCCTATCACTTCCCTTGATCTAGACACTATGGTTCTGTTGATGCAACCAAGAATCGCATTGGCTTTCCTGGCTGCTGCATCACACTGCTGACTCATGTTCAATTTGTGGTCCACCAAGACTCCCAGATCCCTTTCACAGGTACTATTCTCCCCTTTCACACGTACTATTGTTTCTGAGAATCTTGCCTTGAAATAATTTGTACATTCAATCCTGTCTTTTAACTCTGTACATTAATAATACCATCTGCATTTCTGCACAGAAAAACAAACAAGACAAACCCACAAACTTTCACCGACTTGGCTCAATGTTCCCCAATGTAACTAGGCCAAAGCCAGACAATAACAGGATAGAATTCTGTCTCACTCCAACTAAACCGTCATCTTACAAATTAAGTGAAATAAAGAACAAGCCACATCAGTATTTTAACATGCAGAAAATCATGTAGGGAGAGGGATAATACTGTGTTTCAGTTCAAAATCCCCCAACACACCTTTACATTTCAATGGATACAAGAAGTTTATAACTTCTGGCCTTGCTCTATCATTTCATTCACTGCAGTTTTTACAGTACATCAACACCACATGGTGCACAATCTAGTCC
Source organism: Phrynocephalus forsythii (assembly GCA_029282475.1). Classification (NCBI taxonomy): domain Eukaryota; kingdom Metazoa; phylum Chordata; class Lepidosauria; order Squamata; family Agamidae; genus Phrynocephalus; species Phrynocephalus forsythii. The sequence goes on along the minus strand of JAPFRF010000007.1, from coordinate 63,184,975 downwards.
AGTTAGTGGCCAAAGAAGGGTCAACACAAGGAACATCCATAGGCTGCATATCTATGGTTCCTGGAGGGCTGATCTTTAGGGTTACAGAGAAAAGGAGGTAGAAAGGCAAACTGTCTGTAAGACAGTGATATGACTTTGTAGTATTCCAGGGACACCATATTTGCTCTCTGGTTAAAACAAATGAAGAAAATATAAATGTTCTGAGAATCCTGTAAAGAGGCAAGACTTATCTTTCTTTTCCATAGCAGATCACTGAAAAGTTTGAGGCTTGCCTGTGAATTATGATATCCTGCTAGTCTTGACCACTGCAATGGTAAACATTTTACATGCATCTCATGGACTTAAATTTCCCCACTCTGGCATAATGTAAGATGATGGGTTGTCAGTAGGTATAGTCAGCAAACAATCTTCCACTGATACAATTTCCCACTCCATTGCCATTCCCCTTGCCTTTATACAATTGACTACTGGGTTTTATTGCCCCAGTTGTACATAGCTTTTTGGTTGTTTTTTGTTGTTTTTTGGTATAACATGGTTCTTTCAAATAACTCTCTATTCAGGTTATTAATTGCCCTGTCAGTAATCCCTAGAGGCAAATATTTCTATTAAAAAAGCTGACTCTCCAGCTTATGAATGGTTGAGCAGCATTCAGGCCTTAAACATGCAAGCATGTGGGTTTCAAGAGGTGGGGATTACTTGGGAATGCAGGCATGATCTATATCTCCTGTTTCCACCCCTCTATGAACTGATGCAGAACTTATCATGCTCACTAAAATGTGTACAGGCACTTTAAGTTCTCACTTGGAAGGATGACACAAAAGAGGATTTGCAGTTGCATCACTGAGCTAACAGTGTGAAGAACCTACTCTATACCTGATAGTGCATTTCCAGATCTCTATTTTATAAAAGAAAGAAAAATCTAATGAACAGGGAGAGCATGCAAATAGCTATGACCTGGGGGAGGGTTCCTACACAATGCCTTAATTGTGTGATCTATCCATCTAAATCAATCAATCAATCAATCAATCAATCAATCAATCAATCAATCAATCAATCAATCATTATTATTATTATTTATTATTATTATTATTATTATTATTATTATTATTATTATTATTGTTGTTGTTGTTGTTGTTGTTGTTGTTGTTGTTGTTGAGTAGAGATGGGCACGAAACGCCAGGGGTTACGCAGGGCTTTTTTTTGTTTGTTTTTCTTACTTTCAGGGTAATTCTTCCTCTAGCCGGCAGCGTCTTTGAGCAGACAGCCTGAGCAGGGGTCACCGGCACCTTGCCTGCTGGCAAGGACAAACCCGGGAGTCCGGGACAGCCACTGCCTCCCAAGGCTCAGCCCGTGCCTGGCCAGCAGCTTGACTTGACCAGTCCCACTTGCCCCGCAAAGCCTCCGAGAGGCCCCAAGGAGGGCGGTCCCGGCGGTGGCAACGGCAGCGTTTTCAGGAAGGCTGACCTTTCTCCATTTTTAATTGTTTTTTTCACTGCCTTGCCAACCATGTGGCCGCACTCCAGCTGTAGCGCAGTGGTAGGCTTTCCCCCCTCTTCCTGGTTGCTGACTCACCACCATCCCTGAAGGACTTCTGGGCCAGGACCAGGTAGGAGACATCTCTGCCCCCCACATTACCAAACCGAACCCAACCGAACCCAATTTTCTCGGTTCTGTTCGGTTTGTATAAAATTTGCCCCTAGGGTTGTTATCCGTTCCATTATATAACAGAATGAATAACGGATAATGGTAATGGAAAATTGGTCATTTCGTGCCCATCTCTATTACAGAGCCTGTAAATAAAACACCACACCCTCCTTGTCCTGTATTAATGGATGACTTTCAGCTCCTGCAGTGGGATGGTGTGTTCCGAACCCTTGGGGAAATGAGGGCCACCATATGTCTGCTGAATCCTTGCCCATCATGGATCATAAAAGCTGTCAGAGAAGGTATGGCAGACTGGTTAGGAAGAGTAGTGAATGCCTCCTTACAATACGGCAGGATTCCGGCATGCTTAAAGGAGACAATAGTAAAACTGCTGTTAAAAAGTCCTCCTTAGACCCAATGATACTGAACAATTACCGAACAGTATTGAATATCCCATTCTTAGGAAAAGTTCTAGAGCGGGTTGTGGCCTTGCAGCTCCAGAGTTTTCTGGATGATATAAACTACCTGGATCCATTTCAATCTGGCTTCAGGCATGGCTATGAGACTGAGACAGCACTGGTTGCATTGGTAGATGACTTACACAGGAAAATGGATAGGGGATCTGTGTCCCTTTTGGTTTTACTAGACCTCTCGGCTGCTTTTGATACTATAGAGTATAGACCATGGCATCAACCTGAATCGTCTCTCTGAAATGAGAATTGGAGGTACTGCATTAATGTGGCTATGGTCCTTACTGCAGGAAAGAATGCAAAAAGTGGTGTTAGGTGATTCAGGGTCGACACAATGGATGCTGACCTGTGGAGTTCCCCAGGGTTCTGTTTTGTTTCCTATGTTATTTAACATTTCTATGAAGCCACTGGGGGAGATTATCAGGTCTTTGGGGGATAAGTGCCATCAGTATGGCAATGATACCAGCTCTACCTCACATCACCCCCGGATTCCAAGGGAGCTACTATCTCATCTTTACATGAGTGTTTAGCTGCAGTAACGAACTGGATGAGTTTCCTCATTCATTAATTAAAAACAGCTGAATAGTTTTGCAATTTTGTGACTGCTGACTGGAATGTAAATGATAAGTGGTGGTGGGGTTCCTTCCTGCACCCCATAGTTGCCTAAGAATCACACAAAAGCTCTTATTTGATCCATTATTAGATTTTTTCCCCTAAGACAAAGCATGTGCTTACTCTGAATACTGAAATCACTCAGTTTTTAGACTTCTGTGTCCTTGCCTTCGTTCCATATTATTATAGAACACAGATTTTCTTTCCCTATCATCTTCTCTTAAATCAGCATATAGTAGGATGAAACTATTGATGTTGGCATATGTTTTATGACTTCATACTATGGTAATTCAGCAAAAGCTACAATTAGAGCTAAATTCCAATAATATATCTCTAAAAATGATAATTGCTTCATCACTACTGTACACCAGAAGTATATATATTTTTGTTTTCCTGTATAAGCTTAATGACTCTATTTCTGAATTTTATTTCAGTTGCACCAAGAATTCAAATAAATTACTTTTATGCAGAAATCTAGCACTGCAACATTAAAACTGATTTTCCACAGAGCAATAGAATTTCATTGTCATTAACAATCAAAAATACCCATCAACAATAAGCATTTAATGAAAAATATAAAAAGTCTGAATATTAGAAACCAAATAAATACATCATAAACATTGTAGTAAATGTGCTAGTGTGCATTTAAGTAGATATGCTGCTTTTTTGCAAGACATTAAACAATAAGTACTGATAATCTTTTAATTACAGCACAGCAGCTTAAAATGGCTTCTTCTTTCATTTTAGAGACATTTCCTGTGAATTCAGAAAAGTAAGGCTTTTGCTACAATTAGTAATCTTTAGATTTTACATGCCATTTTGCAGAATAAGCAAATTTGTTTTAATATTTTGCTGAGTTCCTGTCACGTGCGCGCGCGCACACACACACACACACACACACACACACACACACACCGGGGGAGGAGAGATAGATAGATAGAGACTTCCTCCTAATGTCTTTATTATTTATTTATTTTGAATATTTTTACCCAACTTCCTCCTTGGAAAAGGCCCCAAGGTGGCTTTTAGTAATGAGGGACAATATACAGCCCAGTGCATTTCAGACATATTTAAGTTAAGAACAGGGAATTAGAAGAGGCATCTTAGAACATTAAAAGATAACATTAAAGCTAAAAAAATCACACAAAAAGAAAAAATCCATTATGAGGGGTGGAAAGTAACATGGAAAATACTAGTGTTCTTATGAAATCAGTCAATGTAACCATGCATGGTAATCCATATAAATGTCACATAGGAGTTCCAGTTAGAAAACATTGCCCATGCAGCCCAGAATAAAATACATGACAAAGGTTAGTATGGGTTAAACAAGGGTCATAATTTTATTGTAATAAATTAACTAAAAATGCTGAACCTGAACTCCCACAAGGGGGCTGAACATAGTGCAACCAGGAAAGGGCTTTTTAAAAAAATTACTTTTCAGCCCCATGGAACTCTTAAATAATAAATCAGAAATATGCTGCCCACCTGTTCAGCATAATCCTGACTGCAATACTCAATTTAATTAAATGCAGCCATCCAACTAGCACTTAATGAACATTTTAACAGCCTGTCTTCCTCTCCCTATTTGACTCTGTACTTCATTTAATCTGAAGGCTGTGTCCTAACTATAAATCAACCTAGCAATGACGTTTTTTAACTGTTACCTGTTCCACTATCTGCCATTGTGACCGGGATATTATATACCCACCCTACAGTGAAACGAGAATGGGATGAGCAAAAATGCACCATCAATCCCGGCCAATTGGATTGATAGTCAAAAATTCCCAACCGGCCCAAAATGTGACCAGTACCCTCACTCTCATTTCAACAAATTTTAGCTGAAAACAAAGGAGCCTTAAGTGACTGAGTGTGCAGGTTTATATAGCCTCCCAGCCCCTGTCCAGGAAACCCAGTGGTCCAGTGCTTTTTGCGCCAAAAATCTGGGCACGTGGGCCAAGGTGCCCCACCTGAAACATGTTCGATGACTAAACATACAGAATTAGTATCACAAGGTGTAATCCTAGCAACAATAATTTTATTTTTAAAAAGATTGATTAACAGCTACATTTTAGAAAAGCCTTCCTGTTCTTTAAGATTATTTTGTGTAGACAACTAGATAAATAAGATAACAAAATAATGGCAACCAAGCATGAAGTCACCATAAATCAAAGCCGACTTGGCAGCACATAACAAAAACTACAAGTATACCCCAGACATTTTGGACTAGAAATCTTATAACCTCTTTCAGTGAATTTGTAGAACAAAACAGCTGGATGATTCCAGGTTGGAAACCTCTAATATACAATTCCTTCCTTTCTTTTTCTTGCTTTCCCCCTACATCCACAGATGCTTAGCTGTCCCTTCTTGTTTTGCTTATTTTACATCTGAGTGTACCTCCTGGTTCATCATGCATTGTTGACAGCCTTTTAATCTTTATGAGGCAAAAATATAGTGGCCATTTAGTTCAAGGTGTTTGAGATTTGTTACACTCAACTTTCATTACAGGCTGCAAAATGCATGCATATAACTTTCAAGTGTTGACTTAAGAAGCCTGCTTGTTGTAAAAAGTAGGGACATAACAAGTTGGTAACAAGAGAGCCGCCTGACACTAAATCGTAACCATGGTTCATCAACCCCTGTGCGTTAACAACACCTGGCAGATGCTTTCTGTAGTTTCAACAGGATATATTTGCATACCAACATGGGGAATCTTTGCTGTTGCCTTCCTAAATCAAATGTGATTGGGTGCATTGAGAGTGGCATCATTTTTTAAATTATTAGTCAACTGTGCCATAAATATGTTTAAATAAACACAATTTAATATAAACAGGGCTCACTACCATAAAGTGACATAAAGGAAGGAAAAATCCCAGAAGCTGACTTCTATTTTCACCACTTAACTACTTCTCAGCCCAACACAAAGAAATTGTCAGGGCTGTTTATTCAAGAAATATGAATGGAAGTAATTTGTCTTTTATGGCAGCAGAGGAGGGGAGAGTTGAGTATATAAAAATGTTGTTGGAGAAAGTGGTGGTGGTGATGATGGTGGAGAGAAGCTCATAATAGGAAAATATCCTGGTGCAACATTTTGTGTGGCATAATCCAGACTGGATGACATTTAAGAACTTAAATGATAAAAAGTCTTACTTGCTCCTTTTCAGTCCCTAAGCTCTTTACGGCTCCCTTTTGCTATGGGGAAGTATTTGAGGGTCTTGGGACATCAGGGTGGGGCAAAGCAGGGAGACAGTCATAGTAAATGTACGCCACTAGTGGTTCTGATCCCAGTGACAGCAATCCAATGGTAATATTTAACTATTAGACTATTTTACTGTGTTATTGATTTTTTTTGGGGGGGGTTGTTTTTTTGTTTTTTACTGCTGCAAACCACCCCCAAAATGGCCTTGTTGCTAGCTGGGCAGTATAGAAATCAGATGACTCAATGAATCAATGAATCAATGAATATTAAAGGGTCCTCAACCCACTGTGTCCAAAGGTTCCCAAGTTTTTTTTTCCCAAATGCAAAAGGGAGCCTTACAGAGCTTTGGAACATGGATCCTTTAATTAGTTTACATTAATTGCCTCCAGGTTTGAGATACAACAGGACTTTGCCCTATGAATTACAATGCACATTACTTCTACATATGAAGACGTAGCATTAAGTCTCTTGTTGTACCTTAAAGACTATCAGATATTTTTTGTAGACTGCAATGAACGTGCAGTTCAGGAATTAGGCTGTTCCCAATAAATGTTATTTCAAATAAAGATTGTTAGTTTTCAAAGACAACCAAGCATCTGTTGGTTGTGCTTCCACAGACTACAATCACGCATGGCTAGCCCTCTAGAAACTTCTGCATGAGAACCAGAAATGGGAATGAAACAAATTTTTAATTTGTTTTGTTATTCGTTTTTCATTTCATTAGCTAACA
>JAPFRF010000007.1:63015823-63173323 GCA_029282475.1 Phrynocephalus forsythii | reverse complement strand
AGAACGAAAGCTACTGCAATTTTGAAACAATTATAACATGATTTAAGGTCTGTCTGCAACTTAAGTTTAGTTTACATATATTTTTAAACATATGTGCAGACAGTTTTCCATAGCTGTAAGACTTGTATTTGTACAACAGTGTTGAATTATTGTGTACATGTGGATCAACCAACACTCACAGAATCAGGGAAACTGGTATTGGCTGGAAACATTGTGGAGAGCCTTGATATTGAGAAGAATTTTGAAGCAATTGGAAATTGCTGTCCCATTTTATTTTGAGATTAGCTCTGTGGCCGCTACTGCACTTCAAACAGCAACCACGTTTTGTTTTGAATCACCTTCTGCCCTCCCCCTGTCATGAGATCACTGAAGCAATTCAGCATTCCGCACTTGGCGTTTTTTCATGAACTGGTTTCCCCATCCACACTTTGCTAAATCACTTTTTGTTCCGATTTTGTCTGTCATTTTCCCATCATCTGCTTCTGTTTCGGATTTTTTTTCTTTTTTTTTTTAAATGTTTTTTTATTAAATTTTAAACTACATACAACGACATAAAAAATGAAAGTTAAAAAAAACTACAACAAACAATATACTGATACGGGGCCATCCATACATTCTTATTCGTTGCTCCATCTTCTAGTAGTCTTCTTAAAGTTCTCTTCTCCAGAATTGTTGTGAGATAAGACTCTTTCCCTTTTCCAGCACTACATAATCTAAAAATTTACCCCAGATAGAAAATGTCTTTTTCATTTTCCGTTTAAAAACTGCAGGAGAGTTTATCGTTTATAGCTATATCCCAAAAAATTATCAGTCTTCCATCTTGAATTCTAGTTTTGACTTCCAATTTTTGCTATAATTAATCTAGCAGCTGTCATAAAATTTGCTATTAGTTCCTTTGTTGTAACAACATAATCTTTACTTGTTAACAATGATAATAATGCTATCTCTGGATTACAATCTATATCCATCTTAATCATATTACTTAGCTCTAAAAACACTTTTTCCAGAACACTATTTCACATTCCCACCAAAGATGCAAGTTACCAAGCTCTTTTTCACATTTCCAACATATCTTTAAAATTTAGGTTAAATACCATGAAACCAATTTGAAGTAGTTTTCTTTTATCCTGACTGACAATGATCTCAAAATTTTATTCCAAATTTTTTTCCAGTCTTCTTTCTTTCACATTAAGGTCTTGTTCCAAACTTTTCAAGGTGTTTAACTCCTTCATTTTGATAATTCCCCTAGTATTTTATATATTTTACGTGTTATTCCTTTTCTGAATTTTCCTGTTTACAGAAATGTTCAAATTTTGTGCATTCTCTGATTTGATTATTTCTCTTTCCCCAGTCCTTTATCCATTTTTAGTTGAAATAATTTAACCATGTTAAATCACTGGGTTGCAAAATATTTTTTATATCCTGAATTGTTTTAATCTTGAGCATCCAATCTTTAGTCTAGCTATTTTCTTAATTTTAAATAACTCCAAATAATGCTTCAAGTTGTTGGAAAGTTTTCAGTAACTAAAGCCAGTTTTTAAACTTATATGTTCTCCATGTGCAATTAAACTATTCAGGGGGTTTTACTTTGTTTTTAACTTCCGTGAATAAAAATGTGTTTATAGCTTTATATCCAAAGACTTGCTATTTAACTTCAACAGTTTGAATTTCCCCCAAAGAACTAAGTTGATTGGCTATATAATAATTTTTTATATTGTATACTATTCCTCCTTCTTTCTGAGATCTATACCATAGACTTTTATTTATTCTTGATTTTTTTCCCTGCATTACAGAATCAGGAGAGTTTTAATTTCCTTTTCTAAAAACTGAACCGGTAACATTTTAAAATAAAGTTAATTTTTGGAAGTATTTTCATTTTTATCAATGCAATTCTGCCAAACCTTGATAATTTTTTGAGTAGGATATTTTTGTTTTTCATCTCCTCTTCTAAGAAATATTTCTTTCTTTAGTTTTAGTAAAATGAGCTGTCCCATTTAATGCTTTTTCCCGGTTTAAGTCCAGATTTTTCAATCATCTTTAGTCATGTTTTCATAATTGAAGAATAAACTCTCTGATTTTTGCCAGTTTACACATAATCCTGTTATTTCTCCAAATTCTTCTAAATGAGTTTTTACTCTTTGAATATTCTCTATTGGGTTTTTGAATCGTCCATGAATAAACTAATTTTCTGCCCCATCTTTCCCTACCTGTGGCATTTGCCAGGCTCTATAACAATCAAAAAGGACTGGAGAAAGAGGACATCCTTGTCTAGTTCCTCGGCCTAGGGTGATTTGTTCAGTCAATCCATCATTAACTATTATTGAGGAAGTGCCCGTTGAATATAGTTGATTTATTACTCCCAAAAAGGATTTTCCCATTTTTTTAACAATATTTTTAATGTGGGCCATGAACACAATCAAAACTTTATTAGAGATGCTAAACCCTTCTAATAATATTTTTTGTCTACCTTTGATAAAACCACATTGATCCTCTTTAATATATTTGTCTGCATCTTCATTTTCCCATCATCTGCTTCATTAAATTTTTATTAGGTTTTGGAATTAAAATAGTTAAAGAATGGGTCCAAGATCTCGGAATTTGTTCTCCATTCAAAATTTCATTATATAGCCGGATTTTTTTTTCTAAGGTAACGTCATGCCGTTGTTCTTCCATTCTAAGTAATGTAGCTAATTTTCTGCTTTTTCAACAGCAGGATAAGGCATACCGAGGGGGAGACCGGAAAAAAACGGTGCATGGTGTCCGCAGTTTCAATCAAATCACTTCAAAAACCGGTCTAGAAATTGGTTTAAAGAAACACCACCCCTGGTGGCCATCACAAGAAAAAACCGACACAGAAACCAAAAAGGGGCATGGCCAAGGGGGCTCCACAGAAAAGGTGATTGGAATTGCGGTAGGTGATTTTTAAGTCAATTTGACTTTAAGTAAAAGGTGATTCAAAACCTAAGTGCAGTAGGGGACAAACAGGCTTCTGCTTTTTCCCAAGGGATCTATAGAGTTTTGTAGGGATCTTAGGAAGATATTCAAACACCATCACCCCTGACCTGATAAATCTTCATTTTAACAAGAATGAGAGCTAAAGGGCTTGAAACTCTTTAGGCGGTATGAAAGGGAAACTATCTCGAGAACTGACTACTGACTAGCTAGAGGTCTTGTCTGGGAATGAGAGACGGATTGCAGACCCTTTGGAAAAATTTGATGACCTCCCTTTCATGCTTTCAAAACCTGGAGTTCCAACACTAGAAAAGTAAGGACAGCAGATATTTCCATGGGGACTGGCAGTAGGAACATATGTCAGAGAAAAGTGCATCTGAAGAAAGCCCTTGGAATGGGGATGTTGATCTTTTATGTGGCTCATGGAGATTTTTCTTGGGGATACAAAAATTATGGCTTAGATAGGCCAAGAAACTTTGGCCTCAGTTCTGAAGCAGACCTTACAGAAGTTTGTCAGCCCTGCTAGTTGGAGAATTCTGGGATCTGTAGAAAGAACAAATGTCCCTTTCCAAGGACAGGGAGAAAAGATTATCCTCAGATTCACTATTTTCTGGCAGTTGATAACCATATTATGCCCCATAGAAATTTCTACAGCAGGGATGTCCAACTTTGAACAGGCTGAGGTTTACTTTTTCCAGACGAAAGTGCCTGAGGGCTATTACACAAAAACCTCTACTTATGAATTTTATCTGTTCCAAGCATATGCTCATAAGTAAAAAAAAAATTGTAAGTAGAGCAGCAGTTTGTCATAGGAGCACATTGAAAAACAATTATTCCTTTTTGGAGGGAACATATTTCAAGGCATTCCTATGGTAAGGCTGACCATGCACATGCTTCCCTTACATCCGCTTGAGCCGGTGTGGATGGGTGCAAAGGAGGCTCGTGCATACTTGTGCAGATCGCCCCTTCCGCTTGCCTGGACTGCTGGAAGACTTTTTTTAAAAGGTGCACTTTCCCTCCCAACACGCCCGGGGCCTGACTTGACTCTACTTCTCCTCCTGTTTTCTCCTTCTCCCTTCCAGCCCCCTCAATGCCACTGCTGCCCATAGTTCTCACTTACTTCTGCCATGTTCTCTGTGCAGCTGGGATGGGCCAAGCCAGCAGTGGGGCAATCACATCACTATGGTGACGCAAGGAGGAGGGAATGGCTCAGAAGAGGAGCAGGAAGAGTGGCAGGTCACAGTCTCTGTGAGGCAGCTGTGGGGGTGGGAGGAGGAGGAGGAGGGAAGGATGGGAGGAAGGAATTATCCAGGGGGGAGAAGAGGGAGGCATCACCACACAAAGGAGGTGGGCACGACCATGCCCCCGCCACTTGCTGTCCCCTCCACTCCCCTTCCTCTGCTCTGCACCAACAACTCAATTGGTCATGACTCACGAGACAGTGGCACGCTGATCATCTGGCCGGTAAGGAGAGCAGGGGACTGTGCCATGGCCCTTGAACTGCCCCGTTCAGCTGAGACAGTGGGCAGGCAAACCCAGAGCTTTGCTGGGGCAATAGTGGTCCTTAGGGTGGGGGAGGTAGAGGTGGAGAACTTATCCCCTCACATGTTTTATTGATGGCTGGTGTGCTACTTTTGAACCCTTCATGGGCTACTGGTAGCCCCTGGTCTACCTGTTGGGCAGGCCTGTTCCACAGCCCTGTATTTCCAATACTGGATTAAACCATTCTTTTCAAGGGAAATATACACTATTAAACTAGAGCAACAGAGTTCAGGATCACCAATGGACAAACTATCAGTTCTTTCCTTTATTTTGTGTACATGTCCAATATTACATAAGAACATAAGAACATAAAAAGAGCCATGCTGGATCAGGCCAAAGGCCCATCTAGTCCAGCTTCCTGTATCTCACAGCGGTCCCACCAGATGCGTTTGGGAGCGCATGAGACTAGATATCTGTCTCCTGATACCACTCCCCTGCATCTGGCCCTTGAACTACCCTGGTTTAAAGCCTAGAGATTACATATCTCCATCATGGTTTGTAACCCGTGATGGACTTTTCCTCTAGGAATCTGTCCAATCCCCTTTTGGTAATATCTACATTAATCATGCTGTGTTCAGTGGAATTTGCACACATAATCAAGTCTGGAGACAATAGTTTGTGAAATGCAGTGCCTGCTGGATATCAAACTGAACAACTGCTTGTCACGTTTATGGGGCAAATGTTTTCAGCTACGTTCTATCCACATTCACTCCAAAGCCATTGACATAATTCTTAATTTACATAAAGGTAATTACTGGTTTTATTCTTTCTTCTGCCATAATAAACTTATCCTGAATAAAACAGAATATAGATATCATCACTCAATTAAAATCCAACCAACTTGCAATAAAATAACTGGTCCTTCTAAAGCTTTCAATTGGGATAAACTCTATTTTCCATACTTAATTTAATCACATTCACAAGTCTACGGACTCTATGCTGAAATAAAAGTCAAAAGCTTGCCTTTAACAGTGTCATGGCACAAACCTACCCATTAGAAACTAAAGGAGACTGCTGCATAGTGAGACAGATTATTTGACAGGTCTAGTCTGGTCTTCTATACCCTGAAATGAGTTTTCCAGGGGCTCAGCCAGAGGTCTTTTCCATTACCTGCTAAACTAACAGATCTATGGATTGAAAAGAAACACCCTTAATTAAATTCCTTGTGGGCCCACTCCTAAAGTAAAGAGATGTGGCCAGTAGGGATTGGACTTTCAGGGGAAAGGAGCTCCCAATCCCATAATTAACTGGGATTTCCTACTATGATGAATTATGAGATGCAGAGTTGTCAAATGGCAGGAGGATGAGCAGTTCTTTTACTTCCATGCTGTTTCCATGCCACTTGTTCATATCTTTTTTAAAGCACTTCAGTACAACTTTGCAAGTCATGAGGATTCTCTGTCACTATAGTCATTTCAAAGAAAATAGCTGGCTTTCCAGATGAGCAAGGTTTCTAAACAATAACAGTCCTGAAAGCTGAATTGTTTGTGTTACAATATGCAAGTACAGAGGTGGCAATTGGTATCATTATTTGCACTCGTGATAGTTAAAACATTCTAGCTTTCTAGGACTTCCAGATATTTTATGCTATTGATCTTCTTTCCTCCAAACTATGTAAAATCATAGTTATAACAATGGTGTTACCAGCATAGTTGGAGCTTGCCAAATTCTAAGTTATCGACTTCTGAATTTTATAACTTTCAGTTTCAGTAGGTGCAACAACAAGTCTGGAAGTTGAGTCATGGCTACTGGACTTTTCTTGAGAGATTGAAATGTCCAGTTGCCATGACTCAACTTCCAGATAAACTCCCCCGGATGACTGAGAATCTTCACAGAAACAACAATTAAGATTCCCCATTAAAAAAAAGAGAGAGATTGCTTACAAACTAGAAGAGAAGTGAACATTTAAAAGAATTATAAAAGGGAAATAAGGTACATTTAACTAGGCAATCAGGATTTCATCACATCATCACAACCCTCCGTCACTTTGAGCACCAGACATCAAAGACCAAAAATCATGTAGCAGCACAGCAGTTTCATTTTTAGATATTAACAACAATCATCAAGGCTTTTCCTCAGTAGATTGAAGTTGACCTGACTGGATGAGAGTCATTTTCTGTGTATATTTTTAATATAATTAACAGCTAAGAAATTGTGGTTTTTTTTTTACTTTACATACTCTTACTGTTACCAATTGTGATATTTTAAGATATTTATTGCCAGGCTTTTAAATTGCCTTTTTAAGCTGTGCACTCTTACATTTTTGGAATATAATTGAAAAAAATCTCATTATTATTTTTTAATTCTTAAAAGATCTTTTACTGTGGTGTTGCCTAGCTTGGGGATGCCTTTTGAAGTCCGACAAATATTTGCCCACAACCTAAATTTAGTTTTCATATATTTCTAAGTATGTGTGCATATAAATAATAAAGCTACAACATAATTTAAAGTTCCTCGTAGTCAATGGATCACTCCCTACAAATGGATTACTACCTACAAATGAATTGCTACCTATAGTCAGATAGTTATAGGAATAAATAAATAGATAATGAATGAACTGATAATTCACAATAAAGAGAAACAATATTCTAAGGGTTTCTTCATTTATACTTGTTTGATGAATCTCTTGCTGCACATGAGTGGAATGACTGCTAAATTTTAAGAATACTGTACTTATTTAATACCTTGGCCAGGAAAACAAGTCTGCTTTCCCCAAAACACATACAAAAGGATGTTATTTTTAATCCCCACAGGGTTATTTGAACTGTTTTTTTGCCTACCTGCCTTTCTTCTTGCAGTATGTTTTCATATCTTGACAGGTCTGTAAGTAATATCCTCTAGAAGCAATTGACCTGGGAGGCACATGGGAGATGAAGAAAGAGTAGAAACACAGCCTTATCCAGTGTTATTGCACTGCAGCTTCCTACATTATTGATAGTGGTCCATTTTGTCTGAGCTATAGGATCTTCACAATCTGTTACACTCTTGCCTGCTATTATCGGTGTGTTGTGGGACCAGGCATCTTCGTAACAACAGAAAAAGTTCTTTTCGACTGAAGAAAGTGTAGATCAACTATAGATAATGTATATGAATTCATTGAATAAATACTTTGGACTAAATTCAGTTCAATGAATGAAAGGATTGTTGAGTTATAATGGACCTGTAAGGGCGATGAGTCCAACCCCCTGCTCAGTGTAAGAATCCTAATCAAAGCAGATCTGACTGATGGCTGTTCTGTTTTCTTTTGAATGCCTCCAGTGTTGGAGTGCTTGCCACCTCCAAAGCTAATTGGATCCATTGTTATACTGCTCTAACAGTTAAGCTGCCCCCCCATATTAAGCTGAAATCTGGTTTCCTGAGCTTTCATCCCATTATTATGTGTCCTGCACTCTGGGTTGATGGAGGACAGAGCCTTCCTCTGCATGACTAACTTTAAAGACCTCTATCTTCTTTTCTCAAGGCTAAACACACACAGTTCTTTCACTCTTTCCTCATAGACCTTGGTTTCAAGTCCCCTGAATGTTCTTGTTGCCCTCCTCTAAACTTGCTCCACTTTGTTGGCATCATTATTTAAGTATGGTGCCCAGAAAAGGACGCAAACTCTAGATAAAGCCTAACTGGAATAAATAGAAGGGAACTACTACATCACATGATGTCATCCAACATCTTCAAGAGCACCAGGCCCAGGACTGAGTCCGCTTCTTACCTCCTCTGAGTTTGAGAAGAAGCCGTTGGTTTTTCAGTATGATTCTGTAATTAATTGTGTATCCGCCTGACGCTTGGTCTATCCAGCCCACACGTAGTTGGCTTGGTTATCAGAATCATACCTTTTCAAAGGCTTTCCTGAAGTCAAGATATCTATGGCATAATTGCCACCACAACAGTCCTATATGGCAGGGTTGCCCAAGAGATATTCACTAGCTAGAAAAATGTATTGAATAGTTTGGCTAGTAGCCATCCTTCTCCTCCAGAATATCCCACTGAGTAATACTACATCATGATATAGTGTCATTCTGGAAGGACATGAACCATTCTGAGGAAATAAAAATGAGAGGACCCCCAAAACATTTTAAATGCCTCCCCCCACGAGGGGGGAACTGTGGCTGAGTGTTTGAAATGGGGAAGGGTAGAATTTTAGCTCAATTGTAGAAAAAATGTATCCGTATATATCATCTATATTCTAGGAGCGCCATTTACTGTTTTCTTGTTTTTAAACAGATTTTCTTCAGACACGCTATGAAGATGGTTATATACTAAGATATTCCACAGGAAGAATTCTTGTAGTTCAATTGACTGAAAGTTTTTATCTAAACAGAGGAATTTTAGGTTCTCTCTAGCCTAGTTTGAATTGCCTCCATGATTCCCCTAATAAGATGTAGGCTTTGGCTGCCACCCAGAAGGACTCAGGATATTTGGCAAGTGTGTTGTGAAGCAGTACATGGGCTGGGGTGCACTGTGGGCAGACACACAGTAACAAGCCTCCTATTTCTTTATAACACATAACCATCTGTGTAGCTTTGATGTGCCAGGAACTTAGTCTAGCAGACCATTCCTCTTTGTGTGTGCTTTACATACATATTCAACCTATCTTTATCTTATTATTTCTCTCTCTGTGTCTTTCTCTTTCCCCCACACACATTTACACACATTTCCCACATGCTGCTTGCATCACTCCTACAGTACCTACTTTCCTTAGAATGTATCTCACTGAACTGAATGGGGTTTTCCTCTAAAATTGGGAATGACTAGTACCTTTTGGTAGAGTGAGGAATGTGAATTAACAGGTGAGGTGACTTGTGGTTTCTGGCTTCAATACTGGAATGATTTGCACAGCACATTTCTCACATTTGAAAGAGATCTCATCCACACTACTGGTTATTGAGAAAATATGAAACCTGGTGGTTTTTATTAGAGAAATGTACGCAGATAGTGAAGGCAATAAGGGTCCTAATTCTAGATAGCATATAAGAAGATGTGGAGAGCCATGGCATTGCTTTGGAAATCTATGGACAAAATAAGAGACAGAAGGGCAAATACAGAACAGATGAGCTGGTGCACATGAGGGGAGGGACTCCTAAGTTGTCGTTCTTCTAATATACTCCCACATGTCAATTTGTTCTTGTTGTTCAGTCGTTCAGCCATGTCTGACTCTTCGTGACCCCATGGACCAGAGCTCGCCAGGCCTTCCTATCTTCCACTGCCTCCCAGAAGATAGGGATGAGTAATTCAGATATCAGATGTTGAATTTGGTGATGAAAAGATAAAATTGAAAACAAAGAAATAAAACCAACTGAAAGGACATTATCACCCATCTGTACCCACTGTTTTGAAAGTGGTAAACTAATTTTCAAACATACCTGCTAGCCTGTGCAGCTTCCTTCCCTAAAAATATCTCTGTGTCCAATCTTGATGAACATCTTAACCTCTTCTAGAGTGGTGTCAGAGGAAATGGATACAGGAAGACAAATGCAAAAACCCTCATACCCCCACTGGCAAAAGCTCTTTCCCCAAAATCTGAAGTTCTTACATGACCTTATTTCAACAGGAACTCCTTTTTCTTTCTTTCTTTCTTTCTTTCTTTCTTTCTTTCTTTCTTTCTTTCTTTCTTTCTTTCTTTCTATTTTTTTACATTGGTTGCATATGTATTCTATAAAAATATGCATTCCTTTTCTGCGATCTGTAATCTTTTAAGATAGAAATTGTGGGAACAAGTGTTTAATATTGTTCAGACCATATGTTACAAGAAGCAAAGCCAATTCTGAGTAAAACCCCTTTTTTTAAAAATGGGGCAGCATTGCATCACACACCAAGTGAAGAATATATTTAGACCATTAACCCTGGTTCCTAGCTATGGAATCACTCTCCTCCACACACTCATTTTGTCGGCTTTGAGAAGACATTAAGGCAGCCTGTCACTTACTACAAATAAAATATTGACAATGGCAATCCTACTTTAAGCAGATGCTCTGCAGATGCAGAGGAAGATACAGAATTTGCTCTAAACATGCAGTCTGAAAATTACTCTCTCACAGATGAACAAGCATCAATGCAAAACACACTGTCACAAGCCTTGTATTTCTGTATGGCTCATAATGAATAACCATCTGTCCATTGTATTAATTTGCCAGAAAGCCAGTCTACCGTATCATAGGTTTGAAAATTCAACTCTCTCTCTCTCTCTCTCTCTCTGTCTCTCTCTCTCTCTCTCTCTCTCTCTCTCTCTCACACACACACACACACACACACACACACACACACACACACACACATTTTTAAAAGTGCTTTATTCCATCAGCAGATGCAAGAATGAAATTTCATCATGAACCTCAACTAACACAAGCTACTAAGATAACAAAGAGATTGGCATTTTATTATTTATTTATTTATTAAATTACTTTTTATTCCTGCAGTGATTGGTGAGAGAACAACAAAGAGCTTTGACTGAAACTGCATTGTTTCCCTCCCCCTCCCTCCCTCCCTCCTTCCTTCCCTCCCTTCCTTCCTTCCTTCCTTCCTTCCTTCCTTCCTTCCTTCCTTCCTTCCTTCCTTCCTTTACTTTCCTGCAAGTAATTAATCCAATGAGGTATGTCTAAGACTCACAAAGAAAGCCATCAGAATTTGTATTGTAGTTGAAATATGTAATAGAGAAAACTGACAGGAACATTGATATTTCCCTTCATCCATGACTGTGTATTTCCTAGTTAAACAGATGGCCAATATATTAAATTTTAACTGTAACATGTTCCTTCTATTGGCCATTCTAAACAAAGCCAAATCAACAGCAGTTAAAAGAAATGGAGAAATAGACATTTTGGAGAAGGGTACCTTGTGCTAACATGTTAGGCTGCTACCCAGTTTCACTCACAGTTTAGCACACTCATTTAAATGGGCCAATTAATGGTTATAGCAAGCTCAAAAGAAACTACTGAACTCCATTTCACTCAGTTCAGCATCTGTTCAAAATTTTGCAAATTTTGGTAAATCTTCAAAAAAGAATATAAACAGAGTATTTCCATTGTGAACACCCTGACATTGTCAGTAAGGAAATTGCCCTGTTATACCTGTCTGCTAGCTAGTTGGCAAAAGAAAGGGCATCTCCCAGCCTGTTGGCATTTGGGGGCGGATCTCGTTTGCCTGTCAGCCCCGGATATTAACCCTAACCCTAACCCCATCCTCCCACCCTATGGAACAGAGAATGAGGTTAGCTGGTTGCCACAGGCTGGATGGGAATTTTTGGTGGCTACTCTGATTGGTCATGATTAGCCACACATTTTCACCCATCCCATTCTCTTTTTCGCATAGGATGGGTATAGTCTGTACCCTGATGGTCACAACATGGGTAGGCAGGTAGTGCAAGAGTTATGGTATTCAGGTATGCCTGAGTAAGTCACCCTTAAGGTGCTAGATAGCCCTCGAATATTGTTAAACATCATTGGCAACTTTAGGAATTAAACAAAGTCAATACATTGATATTAGGCCAACCCCAGGGCTATGATGGGCTGGCAGATTCACCCAATTTGGCATGATGCTGAACAGGTGGGCAACATCTTTCCAGGGGTGAATCTCCCTGAATACATAATGGTTGGTAGGGGATTATTCCCCTGAGTATTACCTGCTTGCACTACGTGGCAGGTCTCCTTAACAGGTTATAGCCACGTTAAACGATATGAGTTAAATATGTCATAAATAAATTATGGCCTAATTTATCCCAAAAGCTGAAGTGGTCTCGCCTTTTTAGTTATGGGTCTTGGGGGGCAAAGCATTTTTTGGGGGGGAAGTGGCAATCAACATTTACTGCTGTTGTGAATAAAAGGATTCAAGCTGAAAAACGTTTAAGTGTCCAAAACTATGGAATTGAATAGATAAAACTGGCTGCTTTGCTTTCCTCTTTTTTATCTATAAGTCTAAAGTTCCTTGCATTTGGAATATGAATTTTTAACAATTAATTTCAATAAAATGAACTGAAACGAAATAGTTATCTGTCTTTGCTATAGATGCATACTAACTGAGCTACAAACTGCAGGGTGGACCCATAAATCAGGAAGGTTCATAGTTTGGTTTGTGGTTCTGGTTGTGTATTCCATTTTGACAAAATGAATGAAGAGCTTAACTTTTTTCTGTCTGCTGCTGCCCTTCTCCTTCTGCCCCTGTCATCTCCCTTTATAGTTCTTCCACCACCTCCTCTTCCTTCTCTGCTACTGCCATCTTCCGAGACAGGAGACGATCCAGTTGTCTCTCCATAATTGGTGGCCTTAACAGCATAGCAGTGGCAGTGTGGTGGCAGCAAAACATCTGCACCCTCTACACATACACACACAGCAGACACAAACTGAAAATTGAAGCAGTTTGCATTTCAGGGTGGGTGGGTGTGTTTTTTTTGGGGGGGTGGCTGGCTCATGATGGTTTCTGCCTCATGATTCATACACAATCACAAACCATCACAAACCACTGTTTTTCAGGCTCATCCCTATCATTTGCCCTTGCTAGTTTTCTTCCCAACTCTGGCCTAAATAGAAAAACAACAGGATCTAGGAATTGGTGGTCTAGCACAGCAGTGAGGAGGAGTTTCAGCAGGAATAAGGTAATGCAATAAACAGCAGCAAAATATATGAACCTGCATTTCAGCCTTTTCGAGCCCAATGATTTACCTTGATTGGCTTTATTCTACATTAGGGTGGTGAATCAAGCCTCCAGGCCTTCCGTGTTTATTAGATGACCCAAGTCAGTCATCACTTCTCAAGTTGTAGTGAACCTGCTGATGAAGGAATGACTAGCCTCTCCCTCCTATTGTCAATAGTGTCCATGAAAGAGGAGAAACTCCTGCTCTTGCATATAATGGTCAGTTGGAGACCCATAGCTATGGGATCAGTATCTGTGGCTTTGCTTATCCATGCTCTGAAAATATTAAAATTATTGAAAGAAAAGACAACCTAGAAATATGTATTTTCATGATATATTTACCAGAACTTGCCAATAGATGGAGTCTGAAATCATGCTAAACATTGTTGTTGAAGAAGACACTGTATGGTCTCCGGCTCACTGTTGTGGCCAGTTCTGGTAATCCATTGTGAAAATAATGGATTTTTTTTCTTTTACCATGTTATGTATAATGTCCACGATTATCTATGGTTTTCAGCATCTGCTGGGGGGGGGCTTGGTGCCAATTCCCCATTGATACATAGGTCCTTCTGTGCATGCAGGCACGAACTTCCATTCTCCAAGGTTCTCAAATGTATAACCCACAGACGAACAGCTGCTCCTCACTTTCAGACACATTATATTCCACATACAGAGAGTTCCTCCTTTAGTGAACTGATTCCTGCTGGGCAGGTGACTGCTGTGTAGGGCTTCTGTACACGAAAGGTGAATAGATATGTCATGGCAAGACATGCCATCTAGCTTGTGAAGTGTTTACTTCTTTAGCATTTGCAGTTGTTAAAAGGTCATTTAGAGACATGCATTAATTGTTCTCTTTAAGAAGCAGTCAGTACTATTGGCAGGGGGCTCAGGAAGTCAGCTATTATCGGCAGCAGACACTAAAAATGTGTCATTTGTCGATATGGGCTCTTCTAAAGATCAGAAGGCAAAAAGACTGCCTTGTCTTTAGTGCCAAGAATGAAGAAATACAACCAATGGTGTGCCCATGTTTTAGAGAGTGGATATTTATGTATGATATTTTTTAGCAGTTTAGCATCTGCTGATGTTCATTTCTCAGACCCAGGGTAGCTATTTATTGAAAATATATTTGCAAACTTTTCAAGGTGACTTGCAGCTGGGATGTGAGAAAATTGTGTTAAATCATGTGTTCTCGACTGTCAGCAGCTCGTTAATACTTCTGAGATGTCTCATCTGCAGTGTGAGAGAAAAACAAGGAAGACTTTTCCTTCCTCTGACATTTGAGTAATTTTTGAAAAATGGCTGCATGGAAAGCTAGTGTTCTGCCTTTTTGTGAAGCATTGGGTGCAGACATGCATGCACACACACTCACAAAGTAGCAAAGGAGGACACAAATAGCTATCTAGTGCTTCTGATATATTTTTAAGGTCCATACAACAAGATAACAACTGAAATATTTTAGCTTCACAATTTGCACAGCTTGTGCAATTTGCAGGGGAGGGGAACGATTCTTAGGCCAGGTCTTCACGGTGTCTTTCAGGCGAGTGGGAAGAATCCTATCCTGAAGGAAGCAGACACAATTGCAGCCACCCACTCTGGCATGCTCCCCCCAGAAGTCTTGATAAGCCAGGACGGACAAGGGTCGAATGGAGAAGCCAGTGTTCAGCAAAGAGTCAGCAACCTGGATACCTCAGCTGGAGTTAGAGGCCCAAACACCACAAATTGGGGAGACTGAGGGAGCATGGTACTAGAGATTCTTGGAGATAGATTAGTGGAACTGGAGTCCAGATCAGCCTGGATAGCCTCTATTATAGATTTTAAATGGGCTGCGAAGGTCTCACTGGTGAAATCACCAGGAGGAGGCCTCTGCTGACCAGGATTGGAGATGTCCCAAACCACCCTGAACAGTTCAGCTTGATGGTTCGAGGCTTCACCAATTCTCAGGGAGGCATGAGATCTTTTAGCCTCCCTGATTGCTCTGACATAGCACCTGGTCAGCAATTTAACCGCAGCCCTATTACTTTCTGACCAATCCTTCCTCCATCTGCTCTCCAGCCTCCTCCTTTCTTGCTTCATCTCCCACAACTCATCTGCAAACCATGACAAGGGGCAGGCTCAGCAACAGATGAAGCACTTGAGGGTGATCCAGTTGACTGCCCCGGTGGCATCCCCGTACCGTTTCTGGGTTATCAAAATGTTTATGAGAAAAATGCAATCTAACCATGGATAAATGATTCCCTATGGTGGGATAAGGCATTAAAGTCAACATGAATGACAAGGAGAATGGAAATGATAAAATAATAAGCTATTTTCATATGAAAAGGTAAACAAGAACAAGTAGTTAAAAGTTCCTTAACAGAAAACAAACATCTGAAACTTTCCACATAGACTCCACACTAACACAATTATGCCCAAAGTAGAATGTAGCAACCACATTTTATTTATTCCCTCTGGTATCAGTACCAGTATTTTGAGTGTTCTTCATCTGTCAACACAGCTTCACTGCTTTCAAAAGAACTGCAGCAGCAAAATTAACGGTTGTCTATGGCTTTGACTCTTGTTGCAAACTGTAGTGCTTAACCATCTGCTGGTGGAAGGTACCCAAACATGTGAAGGATAGTGAGAAATGATAGTGAGAAATTTGGGTGGCTTAAAGGGAAGAGTCCAAAGAAGCTACCCTGCCATTTTGGTGGTTCTAGGGCCCAGGGAGCATAGTGTTTCGTTTTATTTCATTTTGTTTCATTGCAAAACTACTTTAAAAATTTGTTACTAAAGAAACAAAACAAAACTACTAAAGAAATGAAATGAAATGAAATGAAACACTATATTTCCATTTCGTGCCCATCTCTAGCTTCCAGTAATAGCCAACATGAGGTAATTGTCATTTGATGTGTTTTTTTCCCCACTGGATTTGAAGGTCATCACAACCAAGAGTCTTGGGATTTTATGGAACCAAGACTGAACTGGTCCTGTTTTATGTGCATTGTTATAGGGATTTTTATATGTTTATATCACATACAATAACTCCTAATTGAGATGTTGCCTTGTACTGCCAGCAATTTTCTTTTCAACTCCTAATTGTTTAGAAAATGGCTGACAGTACAAAGTAACATCCCAGGTGGTTTGTTATGAGCTGACAGTGCAGCATTGTTGGTTAAAACATGTCAAATATACTGAGATTATATTTCACTTTATAGATATAATGAGACAAAACTGTTAAGATACATAAACCACAAACTACCTCATTTGTCTGGCATCCTTAATTCAAATCTTATTTATAAATTGTACAGAAACCACTACCACCAGGAAAAGTGTATTCAGGCTTCAATGCTAAGTAATTAGAAACTAAGGCACTGAAAAGCTGTTGTACAAGGAGTAGCAGAGTGTGTCAGTATGTTATATACTCTCTTGGAATCAAGAACCCTGAGGCAAATTTTCTGTCCCATTGCATCATTACTCAGCTCTATTATACAGCAGACATTCACATGCAATCTGAGGCCTTCCTATAGTGAAATTTTCTAGACTTGTTGTGATGGACATCAAAGGTTCTTGCTCCCAGTGAGCTATACTTTAAGTACTGTAGATATGACTTGTCTTGAAGTGGGAGAGACTAAGAGAGATAGATCCAAGTCTATGAGGCATGTAAATCATGAATGACAATGAACTAATGTCTGGAGGAGCTGGAAGTCTGTACCTAACTGCTTGAACACACCATGTGCAATTCCACTTTCCTATACCATTCTGCAGGCAGTCTTCAGTCTACTATAACAGCAGGACCACACACTGTGAACTACAATAGTCTGTCACTCAGTTGTAAGATATTTATTAATTATTTAATTATTTTGAATATTTTTACCCCACCTTTCTCCTTGGAAAAGGACCCAAGGTGGCATACAATAATGAGGGGAACTATACAGCCCGGAAGATTTAAGACATATTGAAGTTAAGAACGTGGAACTAAAAGAGGCATCTTAGAACATTAAAAGGTAACAATAGAGCTAGAGCTACAAAGAACACACAAAAAAGAAAAGAAGAATCCATTATGAGTGGTGAAAAGTTACATGGAAAACACTGGTATTCTTATGAAATTAGTCAATGCAATCAGGTATGGTAATCCATATAAAGTTATATAGTAGGAAGTCCCTCATTCAGGGAAAGCTTGCCTGAAGAGGAAGGTCTTTGCCTGCTTCTCAAAATACAGCAGAGACAGG
Source organism: Phrynocephalus forsythii (assembly GCA_029282475.1). NCBI lineage: Eukaryota > Metazoa > Chordata > Lepidosauria > Squamata > Agamidae > Phrynocephalus > Phrynocephalus forsythii. The sequence continues at coordinate 63,156,002 of JAPFRF010000007.1, read as the reverse complement.
GCAGTCCTGGCCTACAGCAAGAGAGAGTTCCAAAGTCTGGGAGCAGCAACCGGGAAGGACTTTTTATGTGTTCTTTTGAGGCACACCTGTGAAGGTGGTGGGATGGAGAGAAAGGCCTCTCCTGATTATCTTAGTACACAAGCTGGTTCATACTGTGAGATTCAGTCTTTGAACTAGCTTGGACACAGGCCATTTTGTGCTTTATAGGTTAAGGTCAGCACCTTGAATTGTGCCCAGTAGGTGATTGGCAGATAGTAGAGCTGCTTTAGTATGGGTGTAATGTGATCTCTCTATCCCACCCCAGGTCAGCAATCTGGCCGCTGCATTATGGACCTTGTGAAGTTTCCTGAGACTTTCCATCTGTAGCCCCACATAGAGCACATTACAGCAGTCTAGCCGGGAATGTGTCACAGTGGCCAGAGCAGATTTCTCAAGAAATTGGCATAACTGGTGTACTAGTTTTGATTTTGCAAATTGAAAGACCTTATATATCAAGAAATGTAGAGCCTGTATATCAGCAGTGATTGAGAAGATACGCCCTTGACCCTTCTCTGTCTGTTTACCTAGTAGTAGATCTGACCTAGAGACAACCCCATTTGCCTGTTTTCACAGACATCTAGTAATAATTACTGGAGGTCATTCACAACTTTAATGCCTCCTAGGTTATGTTTCACTCTCAGACATTCTCAGCCTTTTGGTGGGGGTGGGGTATGGCAATAAATGCAGTATGAAATAAATATAGGTTGAAAACAGGATTTCATAAGTTGCATGAGGTGGCATGTAAAGAATTGTTTCCATATGAGGTGGTATGTAGAGATGGGCACGGAACAAACATTTTTTCGTTTCTGTCACCATTTGTCGTTTCCATTACATAACGAACAACAAACAAAAATCGTGATGAAAATGAAACAAAACGAACAGAACCACAAAAATTGTGGTCGTTACATTTTGTTTCCATTAATGGCAACACGCAATGAAATGAGCTGTTTTAAATGTTAAAAAACGCCCTGGACATCTATAAAAATGCACCGATAATTATTTATATTGTCTGATAATACCTACCAGGGGGGTTGGGGTTCCTTAAAACATTTGTTTTTGTCTTCTCCCATCGCAATGTATTTTTCTTTTCCCTTTAAAATGGATGTTGCCACCAGCCACAAAATGGAGGCAAGCCATGTGATGTGGGATCATGTTCAACCAATAGCAGACTGGGCAGGCAGGTCTGGCAGCCACAGAGGGCATAAAAATGTCTGGCGGCCCCCATCCTCCTTGCAGTCTCTGGTGGGAGTTAGGGTGGGATTGCTGTCTCTGCGACTCTAGCTTTAGTCCTGCAGCCTCCCTGTGTGCATGTGTGCTGCGAACCTCTCGGTGAGTACCCTCTCTTGCCCCACAGTGCAGTCACTCTGCGGCTGCCTTGCACCCTGGACAACGCCCGCCGCTGCCTTTGCAGCCTCCCTGCATACCTAGTCTATACTGTGTCTCTGCCAGCATCCATTTTTTTAGTGTTTTCCCTCTGGTCTGGGGCGTTGGGGGATGCCTGCGCACGGAAATGCTTTAAAAATCGCGCAAAAAGCGGGTAGAAATGACAAACGAAAAAATGAAAAACGGTAACGAAATTTTTCAAAAAATTCGTGACAAACGGAAACGAACCGAAACAGACCTCTCAATGACAAATGAAAAACCAAAACACCATTTTTTTTTGTTCCGTGCCCATCTCTAGTGGTATGTGAAGCAAATGAGTCGGTGGCCTCATTCAAATGTTTCGGAGGTCCTGGGGGGGGGCTATGGCTCCTGTTGAGAATGGTTTTCCTAGGCCTTTGTAAATTTGGTATAAAATTGAATTAAATTGAATGTTAGAATGGTTATATGAGTCAACTAGGCTCTTAGACCTCCTGGGGAGGCCTTTTGCAAGTTTCCACACCTCCCCAAGCTCATTTGGTGAAGGTACAAGAGAGGGCCTTCTCAGTGGCTGCTCCCAGGTTTTGGAAGGACCCTTTTCAGACAGGCTTTTAAGCAATACTATCTAATAACTATGTAATGAACACTCTGGATTTTTTAATATTTATTTCTATACTGCACTGATTTTCAAAAAGGAACTCTGGATGGTTTACATAAAAATCAACACATAAACACTAATTAAAATCAATGCAAACAAATAATGAAACAAAACATTAAAATAATGAGACAATAAAAATAATAAACAAAAATCCTGGCAAGAGGTATAAAAGCAGAGGATGACAAAAACAACATCAGAACAGAGGGGAGAACAAACCAGCACATTAGTGATTGCCAAATACTTCTTTAAAAAGCCAAGTTTTGAATGCTTTTTAAGGAAGGTTGTTTTAATTTATATACTTTAAAAATTTTATAACTTTTCAAATTTGTTTTCAGTTTTGCCTTATTTTTAATTCTTTTTAATGTATATTCTTTACAAGATTTTAATAGTTATTGTAATATACTTTTAATTGTTGTGGGATGCCTTGGGGCCCTAGTGAGGAGAAAGACAGCACAAATAAATAAATAAATAAATAAATAAAAAATAAATAAATAAATAAATAAATAAAACTAATCATAAGACCTTTAGAAATGAAATGACAGCAATTAAATAAGTCAGGGCCTTCACTAGCAAGAGCTTTGTAAATGCTCCTGTTGTTCTCTTCATCCTAGAAAAGATAATACCACCAGCTAATTGTAAAGGTAATTGCCTAGATGCCCTAACAACATCCAATCTCACCTGATTTTGGAAGCTAAGCAGGGTTAACAACCTGGTTAGTACTTGGATGGGAGACCACCAGGGAATACCAGGTGCTGTAGGCGCCTGGAGTAGGAACTGCCAAACCACTCCAGTATTCCTGCCAAGAAAACTCCATGGACATGGGGTCACGAAGAGTCAGTCATGACTGTAATGACACAACACACACACACACAATTGTAAAGGTGGTAAACGAATATTTTGATTAATTTAAGCTGGTAGGCTCATAAAGCTGGAAAATGTTTTACAATCTCTAGACTGTCATACTCTGATACTATCAATGAAGAATAAAAAGAATTTGTTTTGTTTTGTTATATCAATATAAGATCAATAATTTCCATAGACATTTTTCATAAAGTGTTAACTGGGTAACAAATGAAGAAGTGGCTTATATTTGACATTGGTTTTTTTTTTCTTAGTAAAAAATTCATGGGGAACAAAGAAAATAGGGTGAAAATACCTCAGATTCCCTTTCAAAACAACAGAATCCATAAACATTTGGATAATGCATCTGAGCTACCTAGATGCTAATCTATCATATTTGGAAGAAATAGACTATTTTTTTATTTTCTAATTAATCTGAGAAGATGCAGTGTAATGTTGTGTTCAAGTACTTCAACCAAATTCCAAATCCCGAACAGAATTAGACCAATGTGGATAAATTTAGAGCAAATATGAAAAAGCAAAGTGTTCTCCTTAGATACTGCCCCATAGCACTTCATGGTCTCTCTGGGTGGTTTACAATATAATTATTCAGGCTACACGTTGACACCCCCAAGTATGCTGGGTATACTCATTATACTGACCTCAAAAGGATAGAAGGCTGAGTCAACCATGAGCCAGCTAACTGGGATTGAACCCCAGGTCGTGAGCACAGTTTTAGCAGCAGTGCAGGCATTTAGCTACTATGCCATGAGGCTCCAAGTCATTTGGAGTGATCTAAGTTAAATTTGGGTTAGTCTAAATTGCTTCAGGCCAGTTCAGCCATATAAATCCTAAAAGAAAGCCAGTGTATCTCCAAAACACAGCAAAACAACATGTAAAGAAAACATTAATACAGTGTGATAAGGAAGGGGAGAAGAGGATATTTGCTTGTTGAGAATTCTAGTATTCAGTCTTAGACCAGCATCTGTCTCACCAACACATTCCAATGGCAATCCTTCCAGGGCAGGATTGTCCAATGCCACCAAAGTTTGATCATATTTCATTCTCATGCAACTTTTTGCTGCTTTGCTTTTCATGAGCTCTTACTAGCAGTTCCTTGACAAATCTTCAGTGTGTGTTTGGTAAGAGCCAATGCTTCCTCTAATTCCCTCCCATTGTGTGGGGCCCAGCCCTATAAGCACTGGGGGGGGGGAGGTTTTTTTTTTGAGAAACCTAGAAATAAATGGGCATTAATATCAGCTGCCACTGCACAGCACTGATGGAATTTTGCACACACACACACATGCGCACGCGCACACACACATCTTAGAGTGAATGCTAGTAACTGCTGCTGTCCTATTTAATTGCTGTCACTTCATTTCTAAAGTGCTTAATTGGAATAGCCTCAATTTATAGCTTTCTTGTTATCTTTATTTAAATAGTAATATATTTGCTATGTATGAACCTTAATGTGTAAGCTCATCTTCCCTCCTCTCAGGAGGGAAATTCTTGTGAAAGAATTTAACCAGCCGTTTATGACTACAGTTTTTGAAAGAAATTGGCTGGATTTGGCTATAGTTTTCATTCGTTCATCTCTCTAAGTTTATTTACTGTAAGTTTCAGTCCTTCTTCACACTCCAGTTTCATCCTTCCTCATCCTTTACATTTGTTGCTTATTTGAATGACACAGAGGAGGAACTGGCAAACCACTCTAGTATTCTTGCCAAGAAAACGCCATAGACATGGGGTCGCAAAGAGTCGGTCACGACTGTAATGACGCAACACACACACACATTGTTGGCTTTGAATTCCCATTGTGGTGTAGCAGAAAGAAGGCTGGACTAGGACCCTGGGGAATAGAGTTCAAATCCTCAGCCACATAAGCCCATTGGGGTCATGGAACAAAACCACTCCTTAAATACCTTACCTTGAAGGTCCTATTAGGACTGCTAAAGGTCAGTACCATCTTGATGGCACATAGCATGCACACATGGTTGCTCTTAATATTATTTTATAAGTCCATTTACTAGGCAGTATCACCACCCTTATCCCAATACAGACCTCTTTTGCTCCTGGTATACTTGGCTAAATTTAGCATAGATTTCAATCTGTGTTTTTTCCCATATGGGAAGAAAGTAGATTCTATTATTAATTCTTATCTATTTTCCCATTTGGGTTTTTTTTTTTGAGCTTTGGGGGGTTTTTTCCTTCCTTTTTCATTTTTTCATTCTTTATTTTTTCATCTTTCATTTTTTATTTTTTTATTTTTCCATTTCCTATTTTCCATCTTTATATTTTCATTTTCCCTCTATTTCATTTTGGAATTTTAGTCATTGTTCTCCCCCCTTCCTTTCCCCTCTCCCTCATCCCTTCCCCCCTCCCAACCTCCCTTGTTTCCCCCCATTTTTCTTTCTTTCTTTTTCTTTCTCTTTTTTCTTTCTTCCTTTCAACAGTAGGGGAAATGGGTAGCGGGAGACTGAAGTGAACATTGCAGAATCTAGTAGAATTGATAAATGTTTACGGGGGAAAACAAGAGGGTAAATTACTTTAGATTGTGCGGATGTGGGAGACCTGGCTGTGACTCAAGTTGCTGGGAATGGCGCCCCCTTCCCCTTAGAGTTGCACTGGAGTACAATGCAGCGTGGATAAAGGAGGGGGAGATAAGATTGATAATTGTAGGGTGGTTTGGTATGGTTGGGGATAGGTTTGGGTTACTTTATATTATTGTTTTTTCATTGTGTTTTTTATTGAGCTTTTTTGTTACATGTAACACAACAGGATCAAAACAAACATGTGATTTAAAGGGGGCATGGGGACTAAAATAAAAGTAGCTACTTTAAATGTGAAAGGCCTAGGATCTGTTATAAAGAGAAGAAGAATAGAAGCTCTATTGAAGAAGAGTAATGTGGACATTATTTTCCTTCAAGAGACACATCAATCAAGAAATGGGACCAATGAACTCAAGCTACAGAATATCAACATCTAAAGGAGTTGCAATTTTAATTTCTAAATATTGTGAATTTGTAGTACAAGAAGTAATAAAGGATGACAATGGTAGATATTTAATAATTCAGGGTTTATTGGGAGAAGAAGACTATACTCTAGTAAATGTTAATGCACCTAATGTACAGCAAGGAGTTTTCTATGAATCTGTTCTAAAAAAATTGGAGAAGGTGAAAAAAGGGTATGTTATTATGGCAGGAGACTTTAATATGGTACTGGACAAAGTAAAGGATAAATCTGATATTAAAAGGGATGATATGATTAATAGAACTACTATTTTGAATAAAGTAATGAAAACCGCAGGTCTAAAGGATATTTGGAGAGAATTAAAGGGTGATGAGAGAAGATATACATATTATTCTTCGGTCTCTAAAAGTTATTCTAGAATAGACTTTATATTTGTATCCTATAATTTGCTTTCTAAAATAATTGAAACAGAAATTAATACTATAAAAGTAATGGACCATGCTCTAATGGAAATGGAAATGAAGGGTAAAAAAGGTAATAAAGAGGCAAGAAGATGGAGAATGAACTCTAGTATTTTTCAAAATGTAGATGTAATTGAAAGGGTATGAATGAATGGCTAGAAATATGGTCTATAAATGAAGCAGCTGGAAGTGAAATGGGATTGATATGGGACACTATGGAGTCAGTTATGAGGGGATTAATTATAAGGAAAATGTGTAAATTTAAAAGATTGAAAGAGGAGAATATTAAGAAATTAGATGTAATTAAAAACCTGGAGCATAAGTATCTTGTAAATAGAGATAGGATAACGTTTTTAGAACTTCAAGCTAAAAGAAAAGAATTAAATAGCATAGAATTAGATAAAGTTCAGAGAGATTTAATGTATATGAAGAGAAATTATTTTGAACTTAGTAATAAAAACTCTAGATTTTTGGCACGGTTATGTCAAGCTAGAAGAGCAAAAAACGCAATAGGTGTGATTAGAAATAAATCAGGAAAGAAGTGTAGCCTGATGAAAGAAAAATTGCAAATATTTCAAGAATTTTATGAAGATTTATATAAGGGAGGTAATGTCTCAAAAGCAGACATAGAAGAGTATGTTAAAGAAATTGTTAAAGAAAAGATACTAGAGACAGACTTGAGGGAACTAGAAAAACCAATTCAAGAGGAAGAGATTGGAGCAATTATTGATAAGCTAAAAAATGGTAAAACCCCGGGTTGTGATGGACTAGATTCAGATTTTTATAAATTGTTTAAATCAGTTTTAGTTCCAAGATTAAAAATACTCTTCAATAGAATCTTACAAGGAGATAAAATACCATTATCTTGGAAACATTCATTAACAATTCTCATTCCAAAACCTAACAAGGATATGATGGACCCTGGGTCATATAGACCTATTTCATTAATAAATCAAGATGCTAAGATTTTTACCGCGATATTAGTGAATAGAATGAATGGGTTTATTACAAAATATATCAAGGAAGATCAAAATGGGTTTCTAAAGGGAATACAAATGCCTAATTTAACTAGAAGAGTGCTGAATATTATATATGATACAGAAATGAATAAACAGAAGGCTGGTATTCTATCATTGGATATATTTAAGGCTTTTGAGTGTGTGGAATGGCCAACACTAAAAATAGTGATTGAAAATTGGGGGGTTGGAATGAAATTTAGAGGGGTGTTAGATCAATTATATTTTGAAAATACATCTGAGATAATAATTAATGATGGGATTTCAGATTGGATATCTCTAGGCCGAGGTACTAGACAAGGTTGCCCCCTCTCCCCAGTTCTATATTGTTTAATGATTGAAATGTTTGCGGATAAAATAAGGAATTATGAGTTAATTAGTAGATTAGGTACTGATAATAAACTAAAGATTAATTTATTTGCAGATGATTCCTTATTGACAATTAAAAACCCACTAGAGAGTATGGATAGAGTTAAATATCATTTGGAGAAATTTGGGTCAATATCTGGATTGAGGGATAACTGGCAGAAATCTCAGGTGATGTTGTTTAATCATAACAAGGAAGAACAAGAAGTGTTTACCCATAACTACGGATGTAAGATAAGTAACTCAATTAAGTATTTAGGTATAGAATTAGTAAAGGACACACAGAAACTAAAGCAATTTAATTATAGTAAACTGAAGAAAGAAATTAAGAATAAAATGTTAGAATATTCAAGTCTAAAACTTTCTTGGTTTGGGAAGATTGCATTGAGGAAAATGAAAATTTTACCAAAGTTAAATTTTTTTCTTTATGATGCTTCCAATACAGTTAAATAAGGATGACCTTAAATTTTGGCAAGATTTAATTAATAACTATTGTAACAGTGGTAAAAAAGCTAGAATAAACAAAAAATATTGGTATATGGCCCAAAATAAAGGTGGTATAGGTTTACCGAATGTTAAAAATTATTATTTAGCAAATCAAATAAGGTTTATTGGGGATATTGTGTTTAGTCCAGAAAGATTAATATGGTGGAAAATGGAATCATTGGAAATAAAGGAGTTTATTGAAAAATACTTATTCGGCACTATTAAGAAAACAAAGTTAAATGAGATTAATAACCCCTTTCTTAGATCTATGTTAAATGCATGGTATTTACATAAGAAAAAATTATGTCCCTCGGACTCACCATTGAGATCTGTAACTGAAATGGAGAATTTGCCTATAAATTTGAAAGTTTTCAAAAAAGTATTTAGGGATAAACAAGTGATTAGATTGAAAGACTGGATAGGCAAGATGGGAGGGAAAGTACAAATGAAGGAAATTCTCCAAGGAAGGGATATATCTTGGTTTAATTTTATACAATTAAAGAAATGGACTGATACTTGGATAAAGAAAAACAATAAATGCAGAGAGTACACAAAATATGAACAACTCTTAGTGTTGTATGAGGATACTCAGAAGGAAATAGTAGTAAAAGGTATTGTTAGCAAACTATATAAAATTATTTCGGATTTAGATGAAAATAGGGGAGGATCTGGATTGAAATTATTGTGGGAACAAGATTTTAAAAAGAAATAAGAGAAGAAGACTGGGCTAAAATGTGGAGAATGAGAATACTTCGATCTATGTCTGTTAGAATAAAGGAAAATTTCTTTAAAATAAGTTTAAGATGGTATTTGACGCCAGTGAAATTGAATAAAATGAATGTAAATTTTTCTAAGCTTTGCTGGAAATGTGATAATGAGATTGGTACCTTTTATCATTTGTGGTGGGAATGTAAAAAGATACAGAAATTTTGGAAAAGTATTTTTAAAAAACTAAGCGACATATTAGAAATGACTATAGAGCCCAAATCTGATATTGCTTTGTTATCAATATTTGTGGATCATAGTTATGATATTAAAACTAAAGAGTTGATTACAAATTTGTTGACTGCAGCTAGATTAATAATTGCTAGAAATTGGAAATCTAAATATGAACTATGTGTAGAAGAATAGTATAATGAAGTATGGTTAAATGGTTAAAACTATTTATTGCATAATCGTCAGATCATTGCAAACAAGCCATATTAACATGCCATATTAATCTGTATTTATACAATAAAATAAACATTTTAATATTAATGCTTTAAAATATAATACAAAATATTGTTTACTAGTAAGCCAATTTACTAAAATCCCCTAAAAAGTATTTACTTTACAATTTTAAAACCTTTACATAAAACATTTAATTTGCATTCTAAGAGGCTGTCTTCAAACTTCTAAATCTTTATAGCACTTTACACCTATACCATCCAAATATTTAGCTCTGCATATAGCGGCTTTAAAAGCAAATATTGCAACTCTGTTTATTATATCTAGATTGGATGTTTGTAATAAAAACTCAGTTTCTCTGAGATGCTTCTGTTTTCCACTTTCTTTAAAATGTGCTGTAAATATTTTTCTTATATTGCTATATAGGGGACAGTCTAATACATAATGAGCTAAGTCCTCGAGGGCAGGGTTTCCACAAACACATAAACGATTATCTATAGGGATACCCTGAAACCTACCCCATTTCATCATAGTATCCATTTGTTCAAATCGTAAGTGAGTATATGCTTTCCTATATTGCATTTTCATTGGGACAGTTAAATATTGTTCATAATGATGCAGCTGTTTTGTATTAGCCAACCATTTTGTTGTTGTTGTAGATGCAACAGCAGATATATCCATCTGTGCCTCAACATCAAAAACTCTTTGCTTAAAAATATGAATTGTATCTTCATGTGAAGGATTTAAAGCCTGAGCTGAAAAACCAAATTTTGGAAAGAGCTTAAACAGGTTATTTAACCATGAATTTTCATACCTAGAAACACACTGCTCCTCTAAACAAATCTTGGGCAATCTTTCTTCACTTAAGCTACTTATTCTGCACCAATACTTTACCATTCTTACAAGAATCAGACCTGAAATTGTTTTTGCACCAAGTTCTGCTCTTATTACATGTGCAGGGGTAGAACGTGAAACTCCCATGATAGCCCTGTAAAATTGTGTTTGAATCTGTTCAATTTTCTTAAGGTTTGCAAAACCCCATATTTCAGCACCATAAATTAACATAGGAATTATCTTAGCTTTAAAAATTTTTAAAATTGGGATTAAAGTGCCTGGGTAACTGTAGTTTAAGAGTTTGTTAACCGATTGTAAACTGGCCTGTGCTTTTAATGTATTTTTCTTTATTTGCGATGCCCAGGATCCAGATGCCTCAAAGTTAATGCCCAGATAGCAGTAACATTTAACCTGCTGTAAGTCTTTAGAATTTATAGACCACTTATGAGTTTTCTTTTTTGCCAAATACCACCACTTTGGATTTATCATTATTAATGCATAAATCATTTTCTTGGCAATAGATATTAAACCTTTTCAAAAGTCTTCTCATACCCACTTGGGTTGTTGATAGCAATATCATATCATCAGCATATAATAATATATTTACTTCTCTGTTTAGAATCTTAGGCATATGATAACTCTGATTGTGTATAAATGGCACCACATCATTTATATAAAAATTAAATAAAAATGGAGATAGGATGCATCCTTGGCGGACCCCCTTATATGTTGGAACAGAGTCTGTCAATGCAAAATTTAAACCTGTTCTCACCTTCAGTGTGGTTTCTGTATACAGTGCTTTGAGCAATAGCAATAATCTTGGATCTATATTTCTCATTGTCATTTTTTCCCAGAGGCGTCCTCTATTTATCGAATCAAATGCTCCACTTAGATCAATAAAGGCTGCAAAAAGCTGCCCCCCCTTAAAGGTATATTTATTTATTAGGTGTTGTAATATAAAGCAATTGTCTAGGGTTGAGCGTCCCTTCCTAAAACCTGACTGTTCCTCAACAAAGAAAGAATTTTCTGCTTCCCAGTCCTCTAATTTGTTCAAGAGATGTCTTGCATAAATTTTTGCTGGAATATCAATTAGGCTAATAGGCCTGTAATTACTGGGATCATATTGATTGCCTTTCTTAAATAGTGGGATGATGATACTCATTTTCCAGCCTATAGGTATACAGCCTGTCTTATTTATATGAGTAAACAATCCAGACAATATAGGGGCCCACCAGTCTAAATAGTTCTTAAATAATTCAGGGGGTAGGAAATCCTCTCCTGGGGCTTTATTGGTTCTCAGTGTCTGGATAAGCGTTTTAATCTCAAGCATTGTTACAGGTGACCACTGAGGAATTAGACTTGGCTCTTCATTTTCTAAAAGTTTGTCAATCTGCTTTACATCTTTCACTTCCTTAAATAGTTCTCTATAATATAATTCCCATGTGGCAGCTGGGATAGGAATATCCATGACAGACTTTGCCTCATTGATTCTATCAGCCACTAAGTGCCAAAAATGTGTTACATTTATCCCTGTTGCGGCTACTTCTAGCTCTGCCCACATATTTTCCTGATACTGCCTTTTCTTTGATTTAATCAATTGTTTATATTCACGTCTGAGTTTTAACATATTATTATGTGTCTCCTGATCATACATTGTTTGAGTTTTCCTCATCTGTCTCCTCAATACCTTTCTCCGCAATCTGCATTCCCTATCAAACCATGGGGACCTTGTATCTTCTGGTGGCTTTAGATGTGAATCTGCTGTTAAAAAAGGTCTTATGTTCTCACAGATTTGATAATATGCTTCCATAGCTGTGTTTATGTTATCATCTGGGGTTAGAATTATATTTCTTAATTTTAAGCAGTAGCTTGAATTTTGAAATTCTGAAATTTTGTTTACATCCACTTTTTGCCATTTCAGTCTCCTCTCCCCTTGTATAGTTAAATTTTGAGCTAGCCATTTATCATGTGGACTTACTTTCCTCTGGTCTGATTTAGCTTTTACTTCCACTATTATAGGCTGATGATCACTGTCTGACATAGGGTGTACAGTTATGCCAGAGAATAAATGAACCTTTATTCTTGGAATACATACATAATCTAGCACACTCCCTGCCCTTTGGGAAAAATAAGTATATGGATATGGGGAATTGCTATTGTTATTTCCTAATATTTGCATATCAAACATATATAACAGCTTAAACAGGTTTACACCAGCATAATTTATCTTCTCATCCTGGGAATTCCAATATTTTAAATCTAAATCTAAAGTATCTTCATCAAAAATTCCACATTTCTCCGCAATTTTCGACAGGTCATTTCCAATTCTTGCATTGAAATCACCCAATATTATAGGCAACGCATTTGGGAATCTTATTCTAAGATCTTCTAACAATAGTTCCAAATGTAACCATATATCAGGAGCATAATACTGGGATGAGACAGGTGGAATATACACATTTACCAGAATAATCATCAGATCTTGAGTCTGCATCTTAACTGTCAACACATTTTTGTCAGAGGTAAGTGACTCAACCATACTACTCTCCCAACCTAAATCTTGCTTCACAAGAACAGCTAACCCCCCTATGGCTCTTCCTTTCCCATTTATTTTCTGTGCTGGATTTACCCATGCTTTGAAACCTGGCACTACTAGGTTTTCAGTTTCAAGGAGCCATGTTTCTTGAAGTGCTAATATTGAGTAGTTGGATAGAAAAGACTTTACCCTCATATTATTTCCACTTGCCTTCCACCCAGCTATGTTCCATGAAACAATACCGACTGGTATGTTTAATTGTTCTGCTTTGGAATTGTTCCAGGACAAACATTTAATTACAGATCTCTTATGATGAAAAGTAGGGTGTGGCAGAGCTGTTAATTGAGTAAGAGGAGAAACATTACCAAAGCCATGGGATGAAGTGGGATCTAACTGAGTGGGAGATAACAATCTATCTATTTTAAAATAACTCTGCATGTTAACATCATTTCCTGTGTCACTAGTTGCAATGAGCTCAGCATCACAAAGCTCAGCATCACAGAGTCTCTCTCCAGCACCTTCGCACACAGGGACCACTGGAACATCCTTCCCCTGAGAGCATCTCCCATCTCCATGTCAAACTGAACTGTAATCATATACCATGCCAGGGATGTGGGTCTGACGTCCACAGGAGTTAACTCGACCTGGAAATTCATTGTTCCACCTACTTCTCCTCTTGTTAAATCTTACATTCGTACTCCTTTTCCTTATGATGACTGGAATTGGGTTCCCTACTGTCGAGTTGGAGATCGAACTGGATTGAATGGTGGATAATTTCCTTGTGGATTGTGGCTGTAATGAACCCCAGTCAGAGGTTGGGACCCCTGAGTAGAGGATTGGATGGGAGTTGAAATGGTGGGGTCCGTGAGCTGTTTGATACCACTATCCATAGGGAACCTTGCCTTCTTGGTTCTAGAATTGTCCTTTGATGATGCTGGAATTTGACTATCAGCTTGCTGAACATTAGCCCCAGAGGACTTCCCTTTCACTGTATGCTCAGAAGATTCTAATAATTTAAATAAGGGTTTGAAGTTCATGCTTCTTCTTTTCTTGGATGTTTGTTTCGGATCCCCTTTGTCTTCTTTGCCTTCACATGTTTCAACTTGTCTTCCACTGGGGATGGGCAGGAGCCTTCTCACAGATATTTGAGGGGCCTTCCCCAAAGGTATGTGCTTTATGCTTGGAGAGACAGTTACAAGTGGAGGCTTGAAAAAGTCAACTGTGTTTGGTACAGAGACATTAGGGTTCCCCTGCGCCCCTGTCTGAGGACCTACACATAGAAGTAGTTCTTCCAGTGAAAGTTTGTCAATTTTGTCAATGGTTTTGGGTGACAGACTATAATAATTCATCTTATCGGATGGACAGTGTGGATGTACGGTCTGTCTCTGGTTCAACAGGTCTTCTGGATTTCCTACTGGGCACATCTTATTTTCTTTCAGGTAACCTTCTATGGTAGACACGGACTGCTTTACTTCCTTTAATATATCTCTAATTTCTGTTAAAAGCACTGTATTCTGCAACTGTCTGATACCTTTGGTGTGGTTGATTTAGCAGAGGCCAAGGAGACTAGTGTGCAGGAATGAAAAGAATCATGGTTCCCTGTTATAAATGTGGTATCTATAATTTCCGGCTTCTTAACATTTGTACAGTTTACCTCCCTTGGACCAAAGATTGGCTCATTTGATTGCATCGGACCCTCTAGGCCCAAAACTGGATCAGACACAAAATCTGACATGTTTAACTTGCCAAAGTCTGCATTCACTGTGCTGCTTAGCAGGCTACCAATTGACTGATGTCCTTCCAGTAGCTGATCATTCATCAAAAGGCTATCAGATAAGTCAATGTGAGGAGAAATAGGATTCTCTTTGCCAATTGTTAAGACTTTCTGGGAGGTAATATAGTCAGTCATCTTAACTTGCCTCAGTTTCCTTGGATGCACAGGGTAGAGTCCCGCTTTACTGCCATGTTTAGCAGAATGCATGTTAAAATTAAATGGGAAAGACAAATCACTATGGTCACCCTCTGAAGACTGCATAGGCTTGGAAAACTGATTACTGCTGTGTATTCTGCTGGTTCCCAGATCAGAAATGGGCGTAATTGAAATCGGAGTATTGCACTGCAGCTGCAGCTGCCTTAACACTGGAGGCGATAGGGTGAGATCAAAGATTTCCATATCATACAGTGTAAATAAATATGAAGTATTCACTCAGGTTTGTTTAAAACAATACTTCAGCAGATGTTAGAGTTGTATTTGAGTTCCTCATAAGAAAGCTCTCAGTGAGCTGCAGAATTCACAGAGAGGGCAGTTCAAAATCACCGGAGCTTTATCACAATTAAGTAAGTAAACAAAGCAGCCGGCACCTTAGTTGCAAGCAGCCTCCAAGCACAGCTCCCAAGGTCAGTTTTCTGCTGCTAATAACGTTATCAACAAGGTCAGCCGAAAAATGTTGTTAAAGCAGTAAAAAGCCCAATAAATAATGAGAAAAAATGCTTCAGACTCACAAACGCTTGCTGACCGCACCCAAGCCGGAACCGGAAGCCCATTTGGGGTGGAATATTGCTTTAAATGATAAATTGACTTGTTCTCTCAAGGTTAAAAAAGGAGAGTTAAAAAGAGATATTTTTTATGATATATGAGGTAGATTTATTGAATATGTGCTTGTACGGGATAAGGGTAAGGTTTCCGTGCAACAACCAATTTTGTTCTGGAGGGGAGGATGACGAATGTAAATATGAAGAGTGATCCTGTTGGTGAAGGGGTGCACTGTTGTTGATGTTTGTCTTTTTTTAATGTAATTTGTATATGTTTTTAAATAAAAAATAAAAAAAGATTTCAATCTGTGTTACTTAGTTGGTAATTCTGTCTTGAACGTTTAAGTCTTAGTATACAAGCAATATATCCAAAGCATGGATAATTCCATAAAAAACAAAAACAAATCTAGTGCGTAGTGTATTAGCAGACCTTAAATTTTTGAGAGTTCATTTGGAAGTCAGGTAGCACAAAACTCTCTGGTCTCAACTGCATGAAACTGATCAGTAAATTATATTACCTCAGAAGTGTCTATATCAACACTAAATTTACTTGGAGGACACACACACACACAAACACACCTCAAATTCCAAGCATGATTTGATTGCATGCACACATTTATACAGCAAAGAAAGTCTGCAGTTTAGGCAGAACATTTATAAGTGCTGACCCTATTCTAATATTATTTTCAATTGCTCAGCTCTCCGCCATGCCATTATCTTTGCTGTCACTCAGAATGTGGCGCTTTGTTGTTAATCAAGGGCATGTATGACTGGCAGTACTGAATGAGTAAAGGGTAAAATGGGGGTTAAGTAGGCCTGCCAAGGAAAAAAAGACAAAATAGGTGTGCTTGCCCTCTAGAATTTAATATTGCCTACATCTTATTACTGATTCTCATGTGTGTACTTGAGAAGGCAATAATTATTTCCATTTGGTTAAAAAAATTAGGTAATGTACTGCAATTTGATAAGAAGAAAAAATCAGCTTTATTAGTGAGTTATTGCCTCAAGTAACTTATCTCAGCTTCTTTAATTACAGAGCTATCCAGATACCTCAACAGTGTGTTCATGTTAATATTTTTTAAAGTTTCATTGTACAAATATTTTAATTTCTAGTAATTGGATGCTTGACATTTATTAGAATGAAACTGTAAAGTTAGAAAAGGGTCTAATAATAATGTATTAAATACAGTGTGACAGTGCAGAAAATGTTGGCACCAGTTCAGTATTTAAAATGTTTTAAAGGCAGCTCCCAAAAGAAGTAGAGTGTCAAATTGTACATTCACATGAAATTTGCCCACCTTTAGTAGGGGTGGGCCTTTTCCTTGCACACATTGTGTTAAATAGTGATTCTCATCAGAGTAGCACATGCATTTTTTATTTCATGATGAGCTTCTGATTGGCGTGAGTGGGAAGTATGTATGAAATTTAGTGTGGTTTCCACGAACCTCTTTTGAGCTCCTATTTTTATTATCTGAGAACACATTGGGGTTTGGCTGGAGCCAATAAATCAAACTTTCTTTTCTCATGTGCCTTTCTTGTGCTTTTCCATAAATAAGGATGGATGGATCCATCTCTTTCTAATCCAGTGAATTTCTTTTTAAATATATATCCAAACATATTGGCTGATATTTGTTCAATATAACATGCGCACAGAGCTCCATCTGCAGAAATTGTTTCATATGACCAGGTACACAATCATATTCTTATTACAACCATGTGGCAGCTTCTTCAGTTGTAGATCTGCACTGCTAAATATCTAACCGAATACTTATCATGAGTTCTAACAAGATACACATTTCAGGTCTAGACTAGTGGTTCTGAACCTTCGGTCACCAAATGTTTATCATCATTTTAAAGCTACAGAACTGGAAGGAACACTACAAGTCATCAAGCCCCGTCAAGGAGGGAAAGTGTAGAACTGGATTCCTAACATCTGGCTCCAGGGACTAGAAGCTTCTGATGAAGCCTTTACTACAATTTCTGGGACTTGTAGTCCAAAAACATCTGGGGACCCGACATTGGGAGGCACTTATTTTTTTAGAAACATTCCTAAAATATACTTTTTCGTAATATCCTATTACATATGTTTCATTAATTGAAGCACATATCGTGAGGATGTTTCTTCCACTGCAAAAATTTAAATGCATGTAAAAAAACTGAAGGGCAAGGGGACTGCTATTCATGGATTAATCTGGAAAGTACTAATGAGGTTAGCTTCCTTAGAAATGTGGACTAAGCAAATCTTTGAGCATCCCAATTCATGGATATAGGAAGCAAGAGGTATGACTTAAGTCATGTGGATGATGTGACGCCCCTCTGCCCCGATCTCAATCCTTTCTCAGTCCTAATAAAGTCACTTCTTGAAGACACAAGAAGAGGTGGGGGCACTGAACCATCACATGCGCCTATGAATACACATCATCTAGTGGCCTTGGATAGGGATTCACCAAAAGATGCATCATACAGAGTTAAAATAGCTGGAAGAGTGGTCAGGGTGCAGATCCTTTAGTTATGTAATAATAATGCACAGTCAAGCCTGTTCAGACTAATGGCAACTTTTTTTGAGATTTTCCAGGTAGTGAATGATCAGAAGTGGCATTGCTATTCTATTTTTCTAGGAGCATCTTAGAACTGTGCAGCTCGTCCAAGGCCATATAGGTTGATTCCATTCACAGGAGCAGATTACGGAGTTGAACTCCCAATATCTGACTCCACCACCAGATGACTAAACCACTAAGCCAGCTATTAAGGATCAACAATAATGGACTGAATAATCACTCGTTCCAGTCTGCCTAGCCTCTTTATATTGTAGGGATAAAGACATTGATACCAATTTATACCAATGTCTAGAATGACTGTTATTAGTTGCACCCTGTGCAATTTTGCTCATAGGCTGTTGGAAATAAGTCCATAGTTATTAACAGTTCTTGCAGAGAACCAGTCCCACTCTGTGTTTCCTCCCTGCCAATGCATTATTTATTGAAGCGTGTGTGCGTTTTGATCCAATGATAAAAATAAATTCAATATTTAACATATGGAGGAGGGCACAACCCTTTCACATTAGCAGCTTGTTCCTGCAGGGCATATTTATGGCTCTCTTTTAGTACAACACAGAGGGAAGGAGATCTGCTGAGATACAAAAGCAATAAAACATGCTGTTTACTGTAGCTGTAGCATTATCTGAAAATGTAATCCATGGAAGAATGATTCTGATTAGCTAACAGCACCAGTTAGGTTTATGATGGCCTCTTTTATGACTGTTTGATAAAATAAAATATTATTTGCTTCCTGAATAGAAACTTACATAGCATAGATGAACACTGAACTTGGTGAGGGTGGCTCTGTAAATCATGCATATCCCAAGTTGCTTTCTTCAGAGAGAGAGAAAAATTGCATTATATTATAAAGAATTTGTTTTGCGTATTCAGTTGAGGTCTAATTCCCAATGTGCTGGATGCATCTGCACCATGGCATTTTATTCACAATTTAATAAGTGTTCACATTTAACAATGATACTAATCACATTGATCATTATCTTTCTTTCTATAAAGAGTGTGCAATTGTAGTATGGCTTGCATTATTTGTGTTTTCCAGCTTCATTACAATCTTTTTGAATAATACACAGTATTATAAATGGAGCTTTAAGGAATAACAGATATTTTATTTATCATGGAATTCTGTTGTTTGCTTTATTGCTACTCCTTGCTTGGTTGTATTGCCGGTTTATTCTCAAAGCATAGGATTCAGTCTAAATTAGTCATATTTTTCACCCAGCTGAAACCAGGGACCATAGCTAAGTTAAGTCCCTCCAGCTGTGGTGAGACTAAAGACTGATTAAGTTAGACTCATTGCCCACCCAGCCGGGAGAAATGAGGTGAGACACAGTAAGTGGATTGAAACATGGGCCACACTTTATTAAATCACAAAATCCCTTTTAGGGGGGGCACTATAGTAGAGCAGAAGCGTCTCTGTGTCTGGGGCCAGCCATGCCCCAGACCCAGACCCTCAGGTAGGTTCACTGTATGATAATTAGGTATCTCCCCAGGCGACAACCATCCAAGGTTCCCAGCTCTGGGCAACTGCCACCAAGGGGACCCCCACCTCCTCCCACCTTCCAGAGATGAGTCCTCTAGGCCTTCGATCTCTGGGAGGTGTCCTTGAACTCATCTGTAACCTCAGAACTTCTGCCATTACCTGCCCTGTGTGACCAACCATAAACCAGACCTTGTTACATAAATAAAAACACATTAAGAAAGGGATGGGTGAAAACACACCTGATCCAATTCAGGCCAATCATGTTTCAGGCAAAAAATTCCCATCCGGCCCTGAAGCGACCCAATAAACTCATTCTTAATAGAGGGTGGATGGGAGGGAATGAGCCCTCAAGCAGAAAGAGGCTGGTGAATGGGTGACGCCCCCTTAAATAGGCAAGCCTCACCTTGCCAGCCATCAGCTACTGTCCTGGACTCTCCTGTGCTCGCCCTGCCCAGGCAGGCAGGCAAAATGCTCCCGTGCTGCATTTTGGTGTGAAAGGAGCAATCCAAGTTTAAAATTAATGCCTTTCATTGTGTGAAAGCTGTGGGAGCTATGGGATGAGTGGAGGAAGTCATTAATTACCAAAAATATTCCCCATGTCAATAATGTCATCTGCTGTCTGTTGATCATTAAATATTTTTTCTAATTGAAGAAATGACTGTCTGCATCCCCAAGTTCCCATAGCTTGAACAAAATTAAAGAGAGTACACAGGAGTTGGAAAAGTAGCAGGACAGAAGTTAGAACTTGTTTGTTACTGAAAGGCACTTCCCATTGATAATAGAATCATAGAATAGTGAATAGACATGGGCACGACTTGGCGAAATTGTCGTTTCCATTTTTGGATATCGTTTCCGTTACGTAACGGAAACAGTAACGACAATTAAGCTGTCAGAACTCGAACTCGAACCGAAAAAAGAAAAATTGGGTCTGATTTGTCGTTGTCATTCCTGGCATCACGCGGCGATTGTGCGATGCCAAGTGGCACAGAAAAAAGTTTTAAAAATAAAATAAAAAAACAATTCCCTGCCAGAAAAGCAGGCGAAAATATGCCTGCCTGAGGGCACCTACCAGAGGGGTGGTTTCTGGGGGGGGGGAGTCCCCAGCCTTCCCCCCCTCCTGTCCTGGGCTGCTGGTACCGGGCTGGGAGGGGGCATCCTCGGCGTCTCCATTTGCCATGCGGTGCGGGGGGATCCAAAATGGTGTCCGCAATTTTTTTTTTGAAATTGTGGTCCAAAAAACCACCAAAGCATGACAGAAACATGCGAAAATTAGCTATTTAAAATGCTTGATTTTTTACAGTAGCAGCAGTGGGTTTTTTATAGCAGTAAAAGGTCGCACTGATTTTATTTTATTTTATTTTTATTTTTATTTTTTTACACCTGCGCAATGATGGGCTGGCCATGGGATGGGATCATGCAAATTTTTGGACCCATTCTACCAATCGCATGGCCAGGTTTTGACTGACACTTCTGGATGTGCAAGAGGGCAGAAAAAGCCGAGGCACTCCCAGAAGAGTCGCAGTCCGGGCTTGGATATGTGTGGGAGAGGGCTGTGTGTAGCTGGCTGCTGTGCTAGACTAGTTTCGATTTCGCGGAGCCTTTAGATTTCAGTTAGGCAGGCAGGGAGGGAATTGATTCAATTGAATTTTTAGGAAATAATAATTCCTTTCATTCTCTGTCTGCTGTGGGGAATAGCAACACAGTTTATTCTTTTTTATTCTCCTGCAGTTTGTTAGGATTTCTTTTCTGATAGTGCTTCAAAGGGGGGGAGGTTTGAGTGGGAGGGGAGGTGTGGATTTATTTTAAAAATTTCATTTGGTTGGTGGCAAGCCAAGGTCCTTTCATAGCTCTGCTGTGGGTGCACTGCCCACTTTGTTTGCAATAAAGATTGCAATTGCTTTCTTCGATGCAGTCTTGTGCAGCAAGTCAGTTTAAAGTGTTTTCCGCCTGCTCTGGGTCATTGCGGGACCCGCGCCCGCCGCCCATGCGCCTGTGTGCCTGCCCCTCCCCCTGCCACTGCCGCTGCCCACCCATGGCCCCCGCCACCCCGCCCGCCGCCTAGGGTGCAAAAACACCTAGCGCCGGCGGGACGCCACTCGCTGGGATGTCAAATCGCGCGAAATCATGGCGGCGGTAATGACAAACGACAAACACAACGAAATGACAAATTTTTTACAAATTTCACGAAAAACAGAAACGACCCGAAATGGACCCGTCCCTAAAAAATGACAACTAGAAAAAAAAATTCTGGTCGTGCCCATCTCTAATAGTGAATTTGCAAAGGGCCTATATAGCTGTCAAGTCCAACTCCCTGCTCCATTCAAGAATACAAAACATAGGATATCCCAATTTGGTTGCCCAAATTTCTCTTGAATGCCTCCAGTGTTGGAGCACTCACCACCTCTCAAGGTACAGGTAATTGGTTCCATTGCTATACAGTGACCCCCACCTATTGTGGGGGTTAGGGACCCAACCTGTCCTGCAATAATTGAAAATCTGCAATACGTGGATGCAGGTCTGGTTGGGCCTGGGGGGCGTAGCTGGGGGACCTTGTACTTACCCCCAGCCTGGTGTTGCCCCGAACGGGCCTGTGAGGGCGTTCCCATGCCCAATCCTTTCGATCTTTTCTCATAGGGCTTGGTTTCCAGCCCCCTGATCATCCTTGTCACCCTCCTCCCAAGCTGATGCTGATATCAACATTCCACAAACTTACATTTTCAAGCTGCCATTTCTCCAAGAAAAACCCTTAAATAAATAAATAGAACTACATTTATACATGCAAAGTGTAAAACAGTGAACTTCCCAGATGCCCAAGTTAAGAAAATCCTTATTTCCTCTTTGTATTTAGTTTCTATAAACTCCAAATTTACAACACTAAAAGATGACACTTCCACTTGGAAAAGGAACAAAAATATTATTTCTCTCCCATTCTCAGCTAGAATACCATTGCAACTATCAGTGAATGCTTTTATGCCCTTTATTTGGCTCACTTTTTGCTTTCGCTTGCATCAAATGACTACCTTTTGGGCACAGAATTGCTTGTATCTCCTTCATTTACTGTGAGTAGTATAATTGAAGTATAAATAATTCAGAATCCCTGCCTGGAACCTTTAAAACAATCATAACTGAGTTGCACTCTGTCACTGTGTAATGATTTTGTGTCATGTCTCTGCTCTCCTCAGGTTATTTAATAATGTAATAATGATGGTGAAATGGAAGATGCTGGAGAGGTCAACAGTCTGTTTTAAGTGATACTGTCCTAACCTACATTTTGTTGATCAATACAAGTGAAACTGACACTACAAGCCAGATAATTCTTTCCATCTCTCTAAAGGGAAGGAAGGAGCTACAGGAAATTATGAGCCAGAATGAGTCATGTATACTCTGATACTCTGAGTAAATGTTTTAGAAATATGTCTCACTCTCTCCATTTTCTGTACTTTTATCATCATAGCTGGAATAAATATTTTGAATTAAAGGGATGTCCCAGGATTTTCAGGCTATCTTGGGTTCATTTAAAGGTAGGGTAAATCAATAAATATATAAATACCACAGAACTTCAGATATTTTGCATATGGAACAGAATCTAATACAGTGAGTTCTAACCCCTTTTTCGCTGTTTTTCTGGGTATTTGTTGGGGAGATGTATATGTGCTTCATCTCCTCCATCTTTTTTAAAGTGTGGTGACCACTCACCAGCATTTTGTTAGTGAGATTATCATCCAATAGCCCAAATATTCAGCAGATACTAAATAATAGGAACTTTCTGCCTTAGGGCCTTTTCACACGATCCCTAAACTCCGCGGCAAATGGCTCCCAGCTCCGGAGCTTAAAATTATTTCCCACCAGCTCCGGAGTTTACAGATAATTAAGTGCGACCATGCCCACCTAAGCGCGTCCCAGCGCACTTTTCATGTACCTGCTCTCGGAGGGTGAAAATTCCTGATGCGGATATAACAGTAGTGACTGCCGGGCTCTCCTTGCTTCTGTTTGTTCTTTTTGCCCCCGCCCCTTTAAGAGATCTGAATGCAGTGCTGGGAGCAAAGTGAGATGGCAGAACGGAGGTGAGCGGCATTCTTTTCTTCCTTTTTTTCTCCCTCCCCTCACGCAGCCAGCAGCCAGGGGTGCGGAGGGGGTGGGGGCAGGAACAGCGACAAACCCCTAAGATCTCTGGTCTGAATTTAAGTGGGCAGCGGATCTTAGGGGTCGTGTGAAAAGGCCCTTAGACATTTTTGCAAATGTCATGTTTTCTTCTAACATTACAGTTAATTGTGTGCATACACATAGTGGCTCCTTCTCAAGGTTGTTGTTGTATTTAGTGCTGCTTTAACTTGTTCAGGGCAATAATTCTGTCAGTTTCTGCTGCTTCTTTAAGGTGTAAATTCTGACTTGGTTGGTCCTCACATGGTAACTGGGGGAGTGGGCATGTTTTTCTTTCCACACATTAGGGCAGTACTGTTAGATAGTATGCATCTTTGTCTTTTGCTGAGTTTTATTGAATACTAATTATCAGAAAATGCATCAGGTGTTAGTCTGTCAGGAACTAAGAAATACAAAAGCATTTGATGGATTATTTGTATCTTTTTTATTAGTCAGTCTGTCCTCTGATTGTTGCTTGTGGCTGTATGTGCTCTACTTAGAGAAATGACACTCATTTTGAGCTGAGACTTTTTATGTGAAATGTAGAAAAGACACTTTATTCACTTAAAGGCACATCCTGCATCTTGTCAGAAGTAAAGAAAGACTGACAGAGATTAGAGAATATTTAACTTGGTATTGGTGTGGGTGAGAAACAAACAGGCTGAGGTTGCCTGTTTTAGCCAAAAAAAGATAGAATGGCTTAATTTCTCCTTATCCCTGATTTTCACCTTCCATAATCCCATGCCACTTGTGTCTCTCTAAAACACTGAGGGAGTTGCTATTTGGATTATTATTCTCTGGATCCTTTAGGCAGGATTAGCCATATTAGCCATACTGGCTGTGGAATTCTTTTAATAGTGATCATGTGTTATCAAGTCAGTTCTAACTTAATGTGACCCCTTCAAGGTTTTCCAGGTAGAGAATATTTAGAACTGATTGATCATTTTCGTCTGGGAGTGCCTGGGGACTCTGCAGTTTATTCACACAGGCCGGCTGTACTTACAGGAGAGACAACGAGGAAATGAATTCCAAACTCTGGTTGTCCATCCAGAGAGCTAAACCACTGATCTATCTAGCCAGCCTGAGTTTCATTTAGTCAAAACTCCAGTAAACCCACAATGGTAACATTTTCTTTTCATAAAGGATGTCTCAAATCCAGGCAAAAATATACCTATTGGTAGATATTGGAATTGGGTACCAATATCTGAGAACAACAAAAGAAAGAAAGAAAGAAAGAAAGAAAGAAAGAAAGAAAGAAAGAAAGAAAGAAAGAAAGAAACAAACAAACAAAGAAAGAAAGAAAGAAAGAAAAGAAAGAAAGAAAGAAAAACAAAACCCTACATTGGCAGTGAAAGTGGCATTTAATTGTGTATCTTGTGCTGTGAAAACTGGCATATTTTGATTCAGTTTGTGGAGGTGGGGGAACCAAGCCTGTGCACAAATTCTGTGGAGTCACACTTGGTATCTGTATAAGATATGGGGGGGGGGAATCTGCCAGTAGTTGAACCTAAGGGAACAGAATATATTAAAAATAAACATGAAAAAAGTGAAGTCTTCAAACTTTTGCATAAACTACTGAAACCCCCTTTTAAAAAATCCACTTTGGTTTTTAAAAAGCAGCAAAACCTTACTTTAAACACACACACACACACACACACACACACACACACACACACACACACACACACACACACACACACACACACACACACAGAGAGAGAGAGAGAGAGAGAGAGAGAGAGAGCTTGCACTAACATTGGTGTTTACAAGCTAATTACAAAATTACTTCAAGCTTGTAGACTCAATGAAGGCCCGTTCTTTCCAGGTGGTTCAGGATGCCACCTGTCTGGTAGCTACTAGCTGGAGATAATTAGTCTTCAATTATAACAAGTTGAATTTTGCTTGTTGCACAAATCTCCAGACCTTCCATCATGTCCAATTAGCTGGCTTGATCCTTTTCATTCCATCTGGCTGACAGAAAGCTATCAGATACTCTTCTGCATAGTCTGTTTTTCTGCCAGTTTAGAACTCTTGCAGATTTCTACATTGGATTATCACTCAGTGCCAAGATAAGCAACTGGCTTCCATAAGGGAAGACAACTCCTCCATTCTACAGAGTCCATTTGGGGACTGTTTTGTATTGCAATGAACTTGGAGCTGGTGTCTGTTTTGGCCATAGACCTTGGATGCAAAAAGAGAAAACCGCAGAGCTGCTGAAAAAGCTCTCTATAAGAGGCTGCTTAACAGGCTAGCTGAGCATCCCTGCAATTATGCTGGATTAATTAATACTGAAAAAAAAACCTTTAACTGATGATTATGTAGTTTATATATTCTGAGCAATCAGATAAATGTATTCTTTTTTATATTACTTCTATAATATTCCTTAACTTGTTCTGTTAATTAATTATCTTCAAAATCTGAAAACATATCCCATTGTGTTCCTTATACTTCTAACTTTTTTTTTCATGCAATGAGTTGATCGGAAGTTCTTAATTGACCTTTTGCACACAGGGCATCACAGAGCTGGCAGGTTCTGGTGTCCTTTATGAAGCTTGCCATTGTGTTGAACCATAACTAAGCAGAAGGGTGCTGATTGTAATGCCAAGAACCTCCATGATTTTCACAATTGGGGAAGCCCAAAAATAATACCTAATTTCTTTTGCCAATCCTTGTTCTGAAGGTTATCGTAGCAATTTCTGTTAAGGGTAATATGATTCTTGGTGCCTGAATAGTTTTAATTGAAGTCCACTCTGCAGAAACACATCTCCCAAACCTAATCATTGTTGGCACAAATCTAGCAGCAGCCCTAGCTAAAATGTGATGATGATAATAACACTTGTCTGCTACTTCACTTGAGGACTCTTCTAATTGCACCCTAAGGAAGCTCCTAATTTCCATAAACTCAACAAGATGTTCTTGGTCTTGGGGATATATTTTAAAGGCTTAAATATGCTGTTTGGCAACTCCGATTCTGCTCTTCCTTCTCTGACTGATTTTATGCACATGTAACATAATTGATGATGCAATACTAAGAATGTTAAAGAACACATTGAGTAGGATGTGTTTTGCCAGATCTGTCCAAAGGCCACTTCTGCATTTTGTCCTCACACAGGCCAGTTAGATGCCTATGAAAAATTGCAAGAAGAATGTGGGTAAAACTGCATTTTCCTGGCTGGATTACATACCTTCTGGTGTTAATACATAGTCATCATGCCTAGGAGGCATTCAGAGTTAGCCACGAGTCTGAACAGATATTGGTTGAAATCTTGTTTCCCAAATGCACACTTTACTGCACATCTTAGTAATTATGTACAATATGGGTGCCCTCTATTTTAAATATGTCAGCCTTATAACACATTTATATATGAAAATGTACTGCCTAATAAACTAAAGTTTAGCGAGGCTTACGGCGGCGCAACTTAAGTTTTCTTTCCTGCCATCTATACATGTGTCACCACTATTGCTGCTGTGCTGCGACCATAAGCCTAAATGCTAAGATGCCCTAGTTGTTTTAAATGCTGTTTTTATTGTTGTTGTTTTTGTATTGTTGTTTAACTTGTTTGTATTATATTGTATTGCTTGCTGACTCACTCAGCTATTTGGAAGCCGCCCAGAGTTCCGTCCTGGAAGATGGGTGGGGTAAAAATCTAATAAATAAATAAATAAATAAATAAATAAATAAATAAATAAATAAATAAATAAATAAATAAACATTTATAAAAACTCAAATAAAATGAGACCACCTGGTACTGGGGCGGCTAAAAAAAATCTTGTAAATAAATTGAATAAATAAATAAAAAGGAAGATCATTAAGCTTTTAAAGTACTTAAGTAAGTTGTGCCTTTTTTTCCTAAAATCATAAGCATAGGCGAAGCAAGAACTACAAAAAAACTTACAGTTACTTATGATCTGATGATCTTGAATAAATCTATTTTTTCCTAAATAAACTAGCAAGTGAAAGAATATTCTATGGGTCATGATCATCTTAGTCAAGGTGAACAACACTAGTATAGGAACATCAGAATTGCAAAATTGCAACCTTGTTACCCATTGTGACTGAAGAAACTATGTACCCATGTACTTGAATATAAGCCAAACCAAATATAAGCCGAGGGTGGGTTTTTACCACAAAAAACTGTTAAAACTTATTGACTTGAGTATAAGCCCAGGGTTTTATATTCGGGTCAAGTTATATTCCTCTCCTGACCCCGGGCTCATGCGGTTGGTGACCCAGCGTTTGGGCCGGGGTCACAGGTTGTACTCACCTCACCACCAAGGTGGCCTCCAGCGGGTCTGGCGTGGCCTGAGTCTCCCAGTCTAGTGCTTGGGAGGAGGTGGAATGGGCAGGACTCGGCCCTCCCCAAGCCAGCCAAGCACTCAGGAGGCAGTGGAAGGGGCTTCCAAGGTCACAGAGAGGCTTCCCAGTGCCCAGCACCACTGCAGCCACTGACAACCCCCCACAGACGGGGCTTCTGAGGCAGCAGAACAGGCAGGACTAGACCTCTGCCACCCTCCCCAAGCCAGCGGAGTGCTCAGGAGGCAGCAGAATGGGCAGAACTAGCCCTGTGCTGCCTTCCCCAAGCCAGCTACTGTATTCACTTGAATATAAGCCGGGGGCAATTTTTTTCAGCCGAAAATAAGGTTGGAGAAACTTGTCACATTTGAACGGCAACTTTCCAGAATCCTGCTGGCTTTCCTTTCCTCTCTTCTTTCATTGTGGCATTAGGAAATATTGCTGTTAATTGCCCAGCTTTTTGAACCTGAGTATTTAATAAATAATTAGATAAGATAAATGTGTGCAATCTGCTAAATGCTGAGATTGCTAAATGGTCCAGCCCATTTAGGATTAGTGGACTTGGTGAGACCTGCATCAAAATTTCATCTGGGACACTTTTTTTTAAATAAAAAGTATAACCCAGTTTTCCACTTTTCGGACTACTGCACAAACCAGAACACATTGTGACACTTAACCCATTTTGATTATAACAACAGACTCCTCTGACTATCATGAGCCAAACAAAAGGCTTCTGGGAGTATTGGTCCAAAAAGGTAACTCCTTTCAAGTTAGTCAATACAATCATCTTTTTGACTATACATACATACCTCTGTATTTTACTGTGCATTTCTCCTCTCAGAGATGTATATATTTGAGAGAAATAAATATACATACATGTGGGGTTAAGAAACAGTAGGGTTAGGAAACCCATACACTCACTGAGGTTTCCCTTTTTATTTATTTATTTATTTATTTATTTATTTATTTATTTATTTATTTATTTATTTATTTATTTAGAATATTTTAACCCAACCTTTCTCCTTGGAAAAGAACCCAAGGTGGCTTACAATAATGAGAGACTATATACAGCCCAGAATATTTAAAACATATTCAAATTACCATAAGAACACGGGATTAGGAGAGGCATCTTAGAACACAAAAAGAAAAAAGAAATCCATTATGAGGGGTGGAAAGTAACATGGAAATTAGAGATGGGCACGAACCGAAAAAATGTTGATTCGTTTTGTTTTGTTTTGTTTAAGGCTTCGTTTTGTTTTGCTTTGTTTTTAACAATTTTTTTCAAAAAAATTGTTTCATTAGTTTATTAATTCATTATTAGTTTTTAACCTTTTTTCCTCAGCGCCCACTGCACAGCCCCTGGGGCCTAGACGGCACTGAGTTTTTAAACCCCCCCCTTTATTTTAGAGTGCCGAGCTGACCAGGCCACTCTTGGGGCCCGGCTGGCCCTCCTTTTTAAAAAAAAATAAATTTTTATTTTATTTTATTTTTTCAATTTCAGGTTTGCCCCATGCTACAGCTGTAGCATGGGGCTTTTGTTTTTTTTTTTTTCTTTCAGCGCCGAAAGCCCCTGGGGCCTGGTCGGCACTTTTTCTAAAATTTTACATTTATTTTATTTTTGTTAATAAAAGCATAGTGTCAGCATGCAGCAGGTAGACAGCACAGGCAGGTTGCAAACCCAAGGAGGGACGCAACGCGCCACACTGTGCCGTGAGAGCAGCTGCTGCTGCACGACAGGGCTTCCGTCACCTCCTCCGCCATCCAGGAATGGAACCTGCAGGGACCTTCCCGATCCCGAGCACAGCCCTGCCCCAGTCCCGCCTGGTGGCGCACCAGTCCCCGGAGGAGTCCTCCTCACCAGCAGGCTCCCAAGGCTCTGCCAAATGAAACCCTGCACCCTTCGCTGGAGGCAGCAGGGAGACGGACAGGCCGCTCTGCCTCCAGAGGCATCTTTACCCAGGCACCAGGCTCTTGAGGAAACTGCCGCCACCACCTGCTTTGGGGGAGCCCACTTTTGGCTATGCAGCCTGTTCGCCTGCAATCCTCCAGCCTTCCACCATGCACCTCTCTGGCTTTGGGCTGGATACGGCGCACCTTTTGGTCAGTTCCCTCCAGAACTGTTTTATTTTTATTTTTGTTTTGTCCCCCCCCTCTTACTTCCAGGTTCAGGCCCCATGCTACAGCTGTAGCACGTTTTTTTTTTCCTTTGAGCACTGACCATGCGGCCTCTGAGGCCTGGTTGGTGCTGATTTTATTTTATTTTATTTTATTTTTTATTTTAGGGTGCCGACCAGGTGCTCCCTTTTTATATTTATTTATTTATTTATTTATTTATTTATTTATTTATTTATTTATTTATTTATTTATTATCCCCCCACTTCCAAGTTCAGGCCCCACGCTACAGCTGTAGTGTGGGGCTTTTTTTCTTTTCTTTCAGCACTGACCGTGCGGACCATGGGGCCCGGTCAGCACTGTTTTATTATTATTATTATTATTATTATTATTATTATTATTATTATTATTATTATTATTATTATTATTATTATTATTATTATTATTATTATTATTATTATTATTTTAGGGTGCTGACCAGGCCATCCTTGGGTCTGGTTGGTGCTCCTTTTTATTATTTTTATTTCTTTTCATTTCATTTCATTTCATTTTTTTTTACTGCCAACCACATGGCCGTGATACAGCTGTAGCGCAGCTGTTGGCTTGTTTTCCTGGTCAGTGTCCCAGAAGGTAGGAAGACCGGACCTCCAGACCAGCACCAGGTAGGAGACATCTCCGCCCCCTCCATTAATGAAACAAACGGAACCAAATCAATTTTTCTCAGTTGGTTCATTTCATGTTAAATTTGCCCCTAGGGTCATTATTCATTTTGTTACATAATGAAACGAATAATAAATAATGAAATGAAAAAAATTGTTTCGTGCCCATCTCTAATGAAAATCACTGTTGTTCTTATGAAATCAGTCATTTCAATCATGTATGGTAATCAATATAAAAGAAACATAGTAAATAGTCCCTCATTCAGGGAAAGCTTGCCTGACGAGGAAGGTATTTGCCTGCTTACAGA
Source organism: Phrynocephalus forsythii (assembly GCA_029282475.1). Lineage (NCBI taxonomy): Eukaryota > Metazoa > Chordata > Lepidosauria > Squamata > Agamidae > Phrynocephalus > Phrynocephalus forsythii. Next base: position 63,125,190 of record JAPFRF010000007.1, on the reverse strand, counting down.
AAGACAGCAGAGATGGGACAGTCCTGTTCTCCAGCAAGAGGGAGTTTCAAAGTCTGGGAGCAGCAATCGGAAAGGCCCTTTCATGTGTTCTTATGAGACACATTTGTGAAAGTGGCAGGTCCTGATGACTTAAGCACCCGAGCTGGTTCATACTGTGATATTTGATCTTTGAGGTAGCTTGGAACCAGGCCATTTGTGCTTTGTAAGTTAAAGTCGGCACCTTGTATTGTAGCTGATAGCTGATTGACAGCCAGTGGAGCTGCTTTATTTGGGGTGTAATGTGATCTGCCCCAGTCAGCAATCTGGCCGCTGCGTTCTGGACCTGTTGAAGTTTTCTGAGACTTTCCATGGGTAGCCCCATATAGAACACATTACAGTAGTCCAGCCAGGATGGCATTAGGGCATGTATCACAGTAGCCAGAGCAGAGTGGCCCTTCTTTTCTGGCAGCCGTTGACTGCCTTCCGCCTGCCCAAGATGCCTTTTCACTTTGTTTTTGTGGTGATCAAAGCCTCTCTTTTCAGCATGGATTGGCTTACTTCCATTTATAAGACAACCATCAATGTTTAGGCTAACAAGTCTAGGAAAAAAAACTTCTTATACACAGAACTATTGATCCATCCACTGCTAGTACAGATAAGTCTGCCAGAGTTTAGACAAAACTGGTGGAAATATTTCCATGAAATAGCTTTGTAATGATCAGTACTAGATGTGGAGGCAGTTTGATTGGGGGGACACCAATTTTTCATTGTATAACACCAGCTAGTATTTCTTCTGTTTAAACTGGGTAATCATCAATATATAAGTAAATATCAGCAGCATTTCCCGGTCACTTCAATATGTTCTGGATCAAGGTGCTGAAAATGCACTCAAAACAGCAGGTGAAACTCCTGTTTTGGCAACAAATCTGAATGCAAGCCTCATTATAATGTCCCGGACAGAGCTTGGACATTTTTAGAGCATGTAATCATTTGAAACACTTCATCATTGCCAGCATTTTCCTAATTCTGTCTACTATGCACAAAAAGGAAAAAAAAATTCAATAGTTTCTCAAATAGTGTTTTATAGTAGGGATGGGCACAAAATGGAAAAAAATGTGTTTTGTTTCATTTCGTTTCAGTTCGTTTTTCCCATGGTTCATTTTGTTTTGTTAGAAATGATTTTTTTAAAAAATATTTTGTACAAAAGGAAACAGTAATGAACCAATTTGTTACTCTATAAAAGGGTATCCTGGGTCCTAGAAGCACCAAATATGTCACCTCTAAGACCCAGGGGAGCTGTTTTGCAGTGAAATAAATTGGTTCATTTTAAAAAAAAAAGCCATTTTGTTTTGTTACTAATGAAACACTGCTTCCCTGTTTTGTTTTGTTTTGATAGCTAACAAAATGATGTCCAGGATACTTATAGAAGATTAAAATTGGACCACTCAGGGTATGGGGAGGAAAATTAAAGGAGTGTCAAGTGGTTGGTGGTTGGGCCCTCCTGTCTGTGTGCTGGGTCTTAGCAGATACCTACTGTAGTGTTGCCTTTTGCTGGTGCTGGGTCTGCTCCAAATGCACAAAAGGCATTCTATGAGAATATATTAACCTTTTAGGAAAAAAACAAGCCACTTGTCACATCAGTTTTTATTGTCCAGGATTTAAAACCACCCCACATTGTTACATACCTTCTTATTTGTGTGTGATGTCAATGCCATGCTTGCTTGCACATTTCATTTTGAAAATCAAATCAGCAATAAGTTTTAGGATTAATATTTTATGGCCTACTCCTCTTTACTTAAAATCACTGATTGTATGTGGCACTGCCCTCAAAAGCCATTATGCTGACTGTCTCTTAAAGATAGCTGATTAGTCTACACATCATAAATACAGGAATATTGAAAAATTGTGTTCATTCTGCATGTATCAAGGGAACGAGAAATGTAAAAGACAAATGTAGCTTTAGGAGAAATACCCCTAAAAACTTGGAAAGAAAATATGCAACTGTTTAGTCAATAAAAAAAAACAAATCATAGGGGACTGCTTGTTAGGGATCATAAGAATGATGAATTGGTCCAAGACACGGCTTCAGAATCATGACATCTAGATACTAGGTACCTGGCATGCTAAGGATTGTAAGAGTGCATACCCAGGGGTTGCTTGAATTTTAGCAAGCATCAGTTAATTTTAATTCATGCCAATGTACCCATGAATTGTTGGGTGGCTCAGTGTTCTACAGTAACTATCTGGCTGCAGACCCAGTGATTGGGAGTGTGGTTTGCCTCTGTGCCTCCCTTACAGGGGCTAGATTTCACAATTCATAGGTCTCCTTCCAACACTGCAGTTCTAAGATTCTTCTTATTATATTTTAATCTGGCAGTGCCATTTCCAGTTACATATGACAAATTAGTCAAGTACAAATGTTTGTTTTCAATCAGAGCCACTTAAGGCCAGTAGAAAACATGTGAAAACACTCCTTGTTTAGAGTGTGTAGTGGGACAGCACTCTAATTTTGTTGTGCATATCTTGCATATGCATAATGACAATAAAAACTCTATTTTCTATTCTATTCTCTATTCTCTGATAGGAAAGAGTTGTACGATTATACCTTTGGCTGCTATCCCACGACCACTAAAAACCACTTGAAATTGCTCGAAGATGCAGTTAATAAAATTGTGTCCCCACAACCAGCGGACTTTAAAAGGAAAAAAATGTGGCCACACCCACTTAAGCGTGACCCAGCAGCTTTTACAAGTACCTGGTCTCGAGGTGGTTGTCTCAGTTCCGATGCGGATTTTAAACCAGTACTTGAGTCCGTGTGAACTCAGAAAATGCACATCAAAACCTTTTTGTTCTGCTGTGTTGTGGTTCCCGCTGGTGTGGACACAAAATATGTGGTTCTTTAAACTGCACCTGTAGGGGCACAGGAACCGCATTTTCAAGCATGTGACCATTCCAGGGGGAAATCCACATTTTACTTTGATCCAGATTTTCCAGCCTTAGTCAGTTATGTGGGGCAGATCCTCCTGTAGGCATGGAATGGAAAAAACATTGCAAGGTTTATAGGAGTTGTGCTATATGAACATGGCCAATGCTTGCACAGCAGATAAAACTTCCAGAACATGGCCAAACAGCCCGAAAAAGTCACAACAGCTATCCGAATAGACTGTTTAGCACCTAGAAGACATGAAAGGCTATGTCAGTGGTTATTTGGTCCCATGAAAGTTTCAACAGTGTTTTCCCTGCTTGTCCCAGCCCCACCCCCAAATTATGGGGACTGTGTCCTGAAGGAACTTAGAATGACTGAAAATGTAAATTTCTACAGATCTTGAAAATTTTGTCCTACATCATATGCAAGCAGAAAAAAGTGCTGGAGTTTTAGCTGCAGCTTTACATGTTGCCTGTAGCTTGCAAGACTGGGAGGGACATTTGTGGGCTGGATTGATTATCTATCTGCCCAGCACTAACCAATTGTTCCTTCCAGACTTTGAATTCAAAGAGAGCTCTACTTCTCTGCTGAGTGTATCTTTTCCTTCTCATTCCTCAATTGGTGACAGTGTTGTTTTGTTTTTGTTGATTTATTCTGTTAGCTGTTAAGTCTCTGTGCAGTATAGGCAGTAGAGATGGGCACGAAACAAACAATTTTTCATTTCTGTTTTTTTTTTGTTATGGAAATAAATGACAAATGAATTTTTTCTCTAAACTGAAACGAAACGAACAGAAACACCAGAAATTTTGTCATCCGTTTCATTTTCGTTACGGCAATTCATTGAACTGCTTTAAATGCTAAAAAAAAATCACAAAAATTGAAATAAATGGTAATGAAATGGTAACAAAACGAATGAAAACAAAAACAATTTTTTTGCAAAAATTCACAAAAAACAGAAACGAACCGAAACAGACTCCTCAAATGACAAACGACAAATGAAACACCATTTTTTTAATTCATGCCCATCTCTAATAGGCAGCAGTATATACATACCAATTTGTAAATTCAAGCAGCAGTAAGTGGGAAATGTTTTATGCTTTCTCCCAGAAATGGTTCAGGGTTATTGAGACTTTAAGTGCCAGTTAATGAAAGCAGGGGTAGACTCTGGGGAATGTGGAGCTATTCTGCTGTGTATCTCTGTATTTCTACTTCATAAGAAAAAAGGAACAGAAAAAAATTCTTTTGTAAAACTATAAGTGAGTTTTAATATATCAGCAAGGGTTTTGGGCTCCAAAGTGTTTCACAATAGCACCAATATAAAGTCCCCCTCCACTAATATTAGGTTGTTGAAACAGGGTTTAAGATACGAGACACTAGAAGTGCATTTTTGTGTGAAAATACTGATGACAGATTCCCAAAGATCTGCTGCTGGTTCCACATGTCTAAAGTTGGGTTTTGATGTCTGTTTATGAGTGAGGCCATCATTTCAGGCCATGAAAATGAAGTACTGCAGTGTCTTATGTAGAATCCTTTCATGTGAATCTACTCTAACACCGTGCTCACATACACACAGCTCTCTCACACATTGTGTATAATGGGTTCCTGGAGATAGCCAGGTCATGCATTGGGCTGCCATAACCCATCTCTGCTTTTTGATGAAACAGCTGTAATATATATACACTCAGAGTGGAATATATTGTGTCTCTTAGGATGAAAGATGGAGACATTAATGACTCCTTTAATGTTTCTCATAGCTCTCCAAACCTCAGTGCTTTATTTCTATTGATTTTATAATGAGAGCTCATGAGACAATCATAATGGCCAAGTTTCTCAACCCGCCAAGCATTCTATTCTTGTGCCTTATAGCATACACCAACAAAATAAAGAAAAATAACCATGAAGGAACTCTATTTTGCACTTCCAAATACCACATGGCTTATAGGAATTATTTAAGTGTTCAAGTGCAGACTTCTGAAAGTTTCTTTTCCTTGATAAATTAGAACTCCTGGAATTATGGGATTCAATAAAAGTTCTTTGAAAACTACCACCTTCCCCCTTTTAATATCTACAGATAATTTACTGTCTTCCACTTTACAGTAATTGACAGTTTGCTCTTGCACATGGATGTCCAACAAATATTGCATTTTTTCAGAGAAGAAATTTTTACAGAAAATTTAGGAAGTGCATTTATTTATTTATATTTATTATTTTAGATTATTTTTACCCCACCTTTCTCCTTGGAAAAGGAGAATTTGTACTCTTTGCACAGTCTATGCTAGATGTAATTAATTCATTAATTATTTTTTAAAAGAAGACAGCAGGTGAGAGAACAGCTGTTGTTTCCAGTCAAGATTTCTGTTTGAGTTCTGCTTTACTGTCAAGACATAATTTTGGTCCTTCATTTTAGTCAAGTAGAGTACAAGAGAAGATGTATCAGATGTAATCCAGATGAAGCCAGTTTGCTAAATACAAGACTAAAGGCTTCAATCTTAGACTTATCTTGGAATAAGCCACTCTTGAATTGATATTTATATTCAAGTAAAAATAACAAGTTCCTTTGAACAAGAAAGCTACAGTATGAAGCTTAAAAACCACTGCTTATAATCAGATTGGAATCACTCCTGTCTTAACATCACACTGCTAGGGTCCATGGGCAAACAGAATTTTCTTCTGCTTCCACTTTGAATTGCTGGATTTGATTATGTGTGTAGTTTAACTATGCTAGAAATGGGTTAATATAATAATCAATACAACATAGCTCAGTCCACACACAATGCAATCACAGAGAATGGTTTGGTTCTAGATGTAGTAATACTTTGAACATACTCAAACGGAGACCAATGGCACTTAAGTTAGTCACTGATGTAACTTAAATATGTTAGATCTCACAAACTTCACCAGGTTTACTCTAATTATGCTCTAAATCTGGATCCAACTGAGTGACCTCATTGAATATTGGAACCTGCTTGACCTATGGTTGCCAGACTGTTAAATACCACCACACCCTACCTTGAGCTGTACAATACGCCTTGTTTTGGAGTATTACAGAATCTATGGTGTACAATCTCCCACAGTGAGTCATGTTTCAAAAATAATATTTCCACATTCTGCTTCTTTCATAGTCCATTATAGGAAACAAAAGTAAGCTATGATGAGCTATCAGTTATGGCACTTATAGCAGGAAGTATATAGTCCTTTGACAGGAAGCATGTGTAATAAAAGCCAAAGTGTGATAAAAATGTTTCAGTGAATTCAAAACAGACAGATGTACTCATTATAATACATGAGTAATAAGAAAAGTGGAACGCTAGAGAGACTATCCATATGTGTATAAAAGATCCCTCTCTCAACAAGGTTGGAGGATTTTGGCAAAATCTGTCCCCTATTTATCAGGACCACTTCACACATCCATCAGGAAGGCCACTGCTAATGACCCATGCTTAATGGGTATGGGAATTGCCACAGAGGTCTCTCACACACATGACCACTGTCGATCTAACAAAACTATTCAGAACTGGGTGAAGTGAAAGCAACATAGAGGATAAAGTGGAGATCGCCTACCAACTTTCCTCAAAATGAACAAACTATTTGGATGAGTTGCAATATGTTTGATTCAACTTCTGGATAATCTCACCTGAATAAGACTCTTCATAGACATACTGTAATGCTAGAGAGTTTTGAATGAATTAGTAGGGACTACATTGTTTAACACTCATCAAATCGACAATCAAAAATTAAGAAGCAGAGTGAAAAAATGATTACCGAGGAGCAGAGAAGGCATGAATTAGATGTAAAATGAGTTTAAACATTCAAATATGGAATCAGGAGCACTGAGAATACAATAGGTCACAAATGAAGGGCAGATGTGTCATATACCATAAGCAATACAAACATACAATATGCCCTAATTGATTCATTTCTTTAAGACACAATAGCGACAGTTGGTAATTTAGTGACATTTCCCTAATAATGAGCACTTTGTATTTTGAGGACTTGCCCTACAGATACTTGGTGAGCAGTTATCATGAAGCTTCTGATATGTTGCACAGAAAGGTCTTAATGTTGTTCAGAATATCCTTTGATGTCATTCTCATTGCTGTGTGTAGACAGTAAAAGAGTACAATAACTACACCAGTTTCCTAGATAGTCATGATCATGAAATGAACTATGAACCATCCCACCACCCATCTCCCACCACACAAATCAGGCTGTTTTGCCATTCACTTCAGGTTGCTTCATGGAAACACACTTCTCAGGATGAAACAGAACATCAGACTCTTATAGCTGTTGGCAGTTCAGACATTTTGTAGTTCGTGTAGACAGAAAGCAGTAGAACAGCCTCTGCATTAGTTAGAGATGCAAATGTTACAGTGAGTTTTCAGATTATTATTCTTCCCACCTGCTCCAAATCTGACAATGAACTTTCCTAGGAGAACTTGCTTTGGAGGAAGGCTACAACCAACATGTCCCAAATCCAATCTTTGCCAAACTTGGAAGGGGTGGGAAAGAGGGTTAGCAGAAGATTCTCTGTGAGTTTGTCATCTCAAATTTGCATGAGAGCCATTCTAGCACTCCTGGAAATCCTGAATTGCACGAACCATGAAATGATTTGCTTTGCTGGACCATCCATTGAAGTTTGTTTCATGGTTTGTGAATAGCAATGCACCATGAACCATCATAAAATGTCATTTTCCTGGTTTTTGCTCATCTCTGTTCATAAGTACAGTATATGGGGATTTCAATTCAAGTGCATACATTGGGATGGCTCTCAGATAACACTACTAATCTTTTCCATGAATCACATGTCTTGGCTGCTGTATAATTATACTTCTTAAGTATCTACTTCTGTAGTGTGAGATAATCATTTGGGGTGGGTAAGAGTTCAGTAATTACAGAGCTTTAAGAAAACCCAGTTTTATTAGATTTCAATTTTGGAGTAGCCATAACAGCATATCATTGATATTAGAATAAATGTACTGCTCTTTCTGATGAAACAGGACTATAACACACTAAGCATGGTTTCCACACTAAAATTAATCTCAGATGCAATGGATGTGATGGGCTTGTAGTCAGATGCATCAGTGGCTAACACTACAATGCTACTACATAGATATAAAGTGTTCTGCTTATTTACTGCCCCATACCACTTCAAGTAGCCTATGGGTGATTTACAAGTTAATTATGCAGCCTACACATTGTCCCCACTCCCAGCAAGCTGGGTACTCAATTTACTGACCTTAGAAGGATGGAAGGCTGAGTCAACCATGAGTCGTCTACAGAAATGAGCCCTACTGAGTTTAAAACAGCATCTCCCAGGAAAATGTGTATGGAGTTTATCTTAAGAATGCCCCCTTTTCCAGCTTCAGTTAGCAATTCAGCCATAACCAATACTGACACAATGCATACAAATTCAAACCTTGTATGATCTTCCTGCTCATCAAAAAAGTTCTCACCTTAAGGCAAACATACATTAATCCATACTAAGAGTAAAGTCAACATTATGAAACTAGGTAATTGTTAAGATTTGCATTCACTCAATCATATCTTTTGAAATAAACATTACATTATGTATTACCCAAGTGGGAAGTAAAATCTGGATACGTTTTCCTTTTCATTCCTGCCGTGCTCCCAAATCCTATTTTCTAATGCTGCTGTCCCACTGAGATTTTAATTAAATGTATTAGAATTGTTTGTTGGGTTAAAGAGTGCTTGCAGATCTCCAAATGATTAAGGAAACAATTCTGCCATTTCATGACTCTTAAAACTAAGTTAAAGGGAGGTGCAGTCATTATTCCACATATTGACATCAAATCAGCAGAACTGATTAAAATACAGTATATACTATTATTTGTTGAAGATGTTACCTTTGTCTCCAGTTAGGAATTTGTACTGTGGTTAAAGTTTATTTGTGCCACATCACTTGAAAACAATGTTCTGTGTTTCAATTCAACCCCCTCTGAGCATCTGACTGTTTACTAGAAATATGCAAACTGCCATTAACAAATCTATGTCACTGATAAAGTGGAAGCAGTGAAAAGAAAGCCAAAAAGACCAACATTTTGGACAGGAAGTTATGGAATGGTTGGAGACTTCTTTCTGAAGTGGACTGAGGAGGGGCATCTCCCATGCCCTGCTGGATTATGTTGGGTGCCTGGTCTGCATGTTTCTGTGGAGAACAACTTTGGAAAGTTTTCAATTCAACAAATAATTGTACTTTACCCAGTTTCTCACTGGGCAAATAGGAAGAAGTGGGGCAGATGCCAGACTCACATCTTAGTAGTAAATTCCAAAGCACTCTGGAAGAGCTTGAAGGGTGCAGGAAAAGGCCTTTGGCAAAAATAAAAAAAAAACAGCAGGATTATTTAACACCTGGGGGAGATGATCACCCTGGATGACCAACTATTCTTTCTTCTGGAAGACACTTGTTTCCTTAGGTTTGTGGCAGAACAGACAACCGTCCTCCTGAATTGCCCTTAGGCTGCTTTCACAGGACCCCTAAAATCTGCTGCAAAGTGCTCGCAGATGCAGAGCATAAAATTGTTTTCCCACCAGCAGCGGACTTTTAAAAAAATAAAGTACAACCACACCCACTTAAGCACCACCGAGCACATTTTACAAGCACCTGGTCTCGAGGAGGTAAATTTTTTGTAATTGTTCCAATGAGGATTTTAAAACAGTGCATGCTTGGCCCTCCTCTGCCTTCAGTTTGTTTTTGTTGTCCCCCCCCCTTTTAACAGACAGGAATCCCTAACGGGCTTCCTGTCCTGCTACAATTAGCTGCTGCCAACAGGTGGAGGTGAGCCTGCATTTTTTTCTCCCTCCCCTCATAAATCCACAGCAAACAGAAAAATAGAATCAGAGTACGGGAGGGTGGGAACACAGGATCCAGGACAAAAACCACATGATCTCTGGTTGGGGGAGATCCGCATTTAAGTTGCCAGTGGATTTTAGTGGTTGTGTGAAAGCAGCCTTAGTTGCATGTGATTTATATTGGGGTCTTTGTCAGGCAACAGATACAGAAGTAGTTGTCTAGTGCACCAGTGGTTCATTTTACAAGTAGTATGTGGAACAGCCAGGGTGCAAAACATGCCTATGTCCCCCTGATAGGACACTGGTGGGAGGCGGAGGCATCAGTAAAAGGGCAACACACAAGAGTAGGATACAGATGGGTCATCCTGAAAGCTGTGAAGTACAGTTTACACACTATTTACAGCTTACAGTATTGAGTCTCTGGGGCACTTGCTGCAGCAGTGGAGTCTACCTGCAAAAAGGCAATGTCTATTTGTCACAAACAAGCTTGCAGCACTACAGGCTGGGGAGATGAAGGGGTGTGGTGTATAGCCCATTCTCAACATAGCAAAGAGTGGTGATTTTCAGCGTGTGGAAAACAGATGAATAGTTAATATTGTAATTGAGTGGGCCAGAAAGGTGGCAGTGAATTTTACCACAGTGTCCAGAGCAGTGAGCTGTTGCAAGAGACAGAAAGTAAGTTGGGAATGCCATTTCACCATCTAATCCAGGATGTGACAAGTAAATGGAGCTCCATTTCCTACGTTCTTAAAAGAATGCTGGAGCAGCAAAGGATACTCTACGCTCTGACACTGGGTGACTTCCACTGGTGTGGATGTTCCTCTGGGCAGAGAAGAGGGTAATGTAATGGGTCAAGTAGTCTATGTCCTTTGAGAGTGCAACACAGGTCCTTAGTGGAGATACATATTCCTTTAGAAGATATTTTCAGATTACTACAAACCTACCTCTCCTGATTTTGGAAGCTAAGCAGGGTCAGCCCTGGTTAGTACTTGGATGGGCAACCACCAGGGAATACCAGGTGCTGTTGGCACCTGGAGTAGGAACTGGCAAACCACTCCAGTATTCCTGCCAAGAAAACTCCATGGACATGGACTCATGAAGGGTCGGTCACGACTGTAATGACACAACACACACCTGCAGAAATGTTTGCAGTCAATGGTCTTCAGGGAAAAAATTGGAAGTAAAATGCTGTATCAGGCAAACGTTTATCTGCTTCCCAATTCTGATCAGAGATTAATCAAACAGGTGCCTATGGGAAGTCAATCAACAGGACAAGAGTTCAACTGAACTCTACCAGCCAGAATATAGAGAGGTGCATGTTCTTTGGCACTGGAGGGAAAATGTCCATTGAAGTGAGTAGCCATTATTAGTTTCATCATCCCCAAATTATTCCAGTCCTCCTTTAAAGTTGCTTGGGATTACTGCACAAATGATCACACAAATATATTTGGTATGCACAGACATTTTGCTGTTGATACTAACAATCAAACTGTTCAGGAGTGCTTCCTCTTTTAGCTGTCTATCCACCAAACAACTGATTGCAGAAATAATCCACTGAACAACTAGTTTCCAGATACCAGACAGGGTAGTGAAGACACTTTTGCTGTAATTAAAGCTATTAGGAGTAATATTTGGTATATTGATAGTAGTATTAGGATTGCTATATGAGCCTGCAGAGCTCTGTAAGTTTTTATTTCCTGGAATTGCCAGTGGTCTTTTCAGGGCTTATGTCATAATTTGATACAACCCCAATTTAAACTTTGACTTTCTATTACTAAGTCAACATCAGAAGATTAAAAACTTTCTGCTGTAGATTTTTTAAATAGAAAATGACAGTTTAATTTGGCAGAGCTGTGCTGAATGGGTACTTAAACCTAGAAGAGAATGCTAACATCAGCAACCTTCAGCACAGCTAAAAATGAAAAGAGAGCATGAATAATTAACAGCTAAACTTGGAGTTTTTGAGCAAGATTTTATATTGATATTTAGTGAATTTATTGCCTTTATTGTATGAACAAATATTACAAATGCCTTTTAATGTTGTAAGATGCCTTTTCTAATTTCCCTTTTCTTAAGCTTGAATATATCTTAAATGTTATGGGCTGTAAATTGCCCCTCATTATTGTAAGCCACCTTGGGTCCTTTTCCAAGGAGAAAGGTGGGGTAAAAATATTGTTAATTAATTAATTAACTTTAAGGGACTTTTTAATTATACTAGTCTAAGTGCTAGAGGTACCTCTTTTTATATAAAAAAAAGCACACAGGATTATTTCAGGTTTTGTCAGCAGCTTTTGTGCTCGAGGAATTAGCAGCTGGCAGAAGAAAACAATTAAAATTTCTCCATTCCCTTTGATCCACCTGATGAAAGATGCTTTCACTAGCATCTGCACCACCATGTAGAAGCTACACATCTGGCTAATCCAAGCTAGTATTTGTACATTCCTTGGTGCCGATTGTTGAATGATGCTAACAATTGGTTTTCATTATTTTCCCCATATTCTGAAGGTATCAGTCCTTTTCAGGTTCTAAATCTGAGCAGGCTGAATAACCAAGGAGGCCTTTCTCCTCATCTATTGCAATTGTCTGTCCACAGAGGATGGGCAAAGTGTCAACCGCAAAAGACATGTGGCCTCCCAGCATCATTTTTGTGGCCCTCCCCTGATTTTTTTAAAGAAAATCTGTTTCCAAGGAGGAGAGTTAATGTCTGGAGAAGAAAGATTGCTTGCTCAGTCATGAAAACTTACTGGGCTGTAGTAAACCGTTTCTTCAATAACTCACATAACTCAAAACCATATCAACCTCACGATACGTTAGAAGAGAACTGATGGAACATGACAACAAAACAATGCAGCATGACCAACATACACTTCTGTCCTATTTCAACAACAAAATATCTTGCTCACATAACTGCTTTTCCTTTATAACATCAAGAAAAAAATATGCCCACCACTTTTGTTCCCAAAATGTTGTGTACATTGGAATTTTGTAAAGAATGTCAACTAGTGCTGTTTTGAATTTTTCTTCCTTTTCCCTCAGTTCTGCTTATTCAGTCTGATAGAAATGAAATTGATCAGGCCACAACTATTTCAAAATGGCAATAAAATATCAGTGAAAAATGGGTATAGGGTCCTCCCACATTTGCACTAGTTATGAGAAGACCAAACTGTGTATATCCATTTGTGTGTACCTGAGCACACAGAGACACATTTATATTCAATATACCTTTCTTTGTGTTGTCAACTTTCCTGGTAGTCTGGTGCTTTCCTAGCTTCTTACAGTTTGTTTAGAGCACAGAAGAAAATGATATAAAGCAAATCTCCTGAATGCTTTTTCCTATCAAGTGTTACAGGAGGCTGGAGATGAGGGGATGCAACATAATTGAGTGAGACACAATTGCAAGGGGGGTTGGAATCATATTCTTGACCATCACTCAAGAATAAGGCACCCTAATTTAAAAAGGAAACACTAAGAAAATTTTTAAGGAATTCTAAAACACCTTAAAAATGAGACAGAAAAAACAACACCTCTTGTGTGGGAGATGGAAGCTTTTAGAAAACTGGATGGAAACTTTAGAGCACAGATATGCCCCAAGGTAGGATTTTCAGAAAATTTCCTTTACAATGTCCAAAGCACTGAACCTTAAATTCATATGATTGAACCATATGCTCCTGAAGTACTGAGATAATTTCTCAGCAATATTGAACCCATCTTATCTGATTTTTGCAAAAGGAACAGTTTAAGGTCACAGTTCTTTGATAATTAGACAAGTAGAGTTGCTCTTTCCCTGAAATGTTACAGTGTTCTCATTATTCCAAGAATCTTTGTTTAAAAAGTATATATATATTCCAGTGATGCATGTTAAGTAGAAATCTGGTTGGGGATGTTGAGGTCTCACTCGTCATCTTCAGGCTGGTGTTCTAACCTTGAAGTTATCTTCTGAAGTAATCTAAGATACTGGAAAATTTTGGACAGACTTTGCATGGTATTTCGTAGACTCCTTGGTTTTCTAGCTCAATCTTGTCTTTGGGATTGAAATAGAGATATATTCCTCACTGGAATATATATATATTCCAGTGAGGTAAGTAGGGGGATGTTGGTAACCTTGTTATCTTCTGAAGTAATCTAAGATACTGAAAAATTTTCAGGGGACACCAGGAGATTCACCAACTTCCATCTTTAGCAGCCTTTTAAAAAGCTGTAAAAGCATGGCTCTTCAAATATGCATTTGGCAATCGCTAGTGTCTTTCCTGTGCCCCCTCCCGATTTTTGATGTTGTTCAGTCTTTATTGATCTTGCCTCTTGCTGGATTATTCATGATTTGTTGTTGTTGCTGCTTTTATTTCTCGATTGTTTGATTTTTTTCTCTTTTCTTGTTATTTGATTCTTGTGTTGGCTTAATTTTATATTTGTCACTCTTGGTAAACCGCCCAGAGTTTCCACTGGAAAAATAGGGTGTTATGGAAATATAAAAATAAATAAATAAATAAATAAAGGTGAATCTTGGAGGAACTGTTGAATGTTTGTTTCAGACTAAGATGAAGAGATACAAATTGCTCCCATTTTGAAACAAAATATTTTTTCTAGATATTGAAGAAAATAAAAGAAAATCACACTATGACAAAGAAACACAAGAAGAAGAAAGAAGAACTGTGTAATGTTACAATCACACCCACATGTCAAAAAAGCAAAAGATCTGAAGTGTCAAGAAAGGGCAGCAATTGAACTTTGGATCCTGTATTTTGTACTGGGCAGGATGAGTCTGGAACAAAATTCTCTTCAGTTCTATTGTCAATTATAGATTGCATTACCAAATGGGATTTAGATCCATTAGAATCCAGAGCCTCTAGATAGATAAGGGTCCAAATAATTTTCTTATGGTTCTTCAGAAATTTACTGTCACTATGGCAGGCAGTTCTGCTGAAGGCTTGGTTGACCTCTGAAAGGAGGAAATAGCCAGAGTAGTGGAAATCACCACTTGTGAATGTCTTCATCCACAAAGTGTGGTTGGAATTGCCCTATGGTTTATTTATTTGTAATTGCTGAACCGTCTTCAAAGGCTGCCCCACATAGAGTGCATTGCAGTTATCAATACGGGATATTACCAGTGCATGCATAACTGCCATGAGGCTCTGCTTATCAAGGTAGGGGCAGAGCTGGTATATTGAATTTCAATTTATTAACCCTCATCCAGGCAATTATCTGGCCCAGACACAAGTTCAGCACAGAAAGTGCCTCACCTGGATTGGTGGAGAACGAGAGATAGAGCTGAGTATCATCAGCATATTTCTGACTCCCAAACCTCCCAGTAGTTCCATATAAATGTTGAACAGCATGGGAGACAGCATTGAGTCCTGAGGAACCCCGTGATGTAAATGTCACGGGGCAGAGCAACTGTTCCCCAGCACCACCTTCTGGACAAGGTCAGCCAAGAAGGATCAGAACCCCAGCAAAGTGGTGCCTCCAACCCCCAACCTGGCCAGCCTATCCAGAATGACAACATGGTTGATGGTGTCAAAAGCTGCTGAAAGGTCCAGGAGTCCTGTCTCTCCCATGGCAAAGGTCATCATAGAGGGCAACCAAGGCAGTCTCTGTACCAAAAACCTGGCCTGAAACACAATTGAAATGGATCCTTTCAAATCTGTTTCATCCAGCAGCACCTGGGGTTGCCCAGCCGCCACCTGCTCCAACATCTTGCCCAAATAAGGGAGGTTTGCTACTGATCGGTAGTTAACCACCAGCCCTGGGTCCAGGTTAGGTTTTTTGAGGAGTGGTCTAATCACCACCTTGTTAGCCAAATTCATCAGAAAATGATTTGTTTTTCAATCTGTACCCATCTCTAGATCTCATTCAATTTGTTTGCAGGCCTGGCTATGGTACGAAAACAGATATTATTCCTTTGATGGATTAACTATGTGAGGAGTTGGCAGGAAGAATGTGTAACTGATGGATCTTCTGCATCCAAAAGGGACATTAGTTTTTTGATACATTTAACTGATACATGAAACCACTGGAGAGTTTGTCTGGAGTTTTGTGACTTGGAGCCTGTATACATGTGACATCCAACCCGATTTCTTCAAATTCCCATCCTAGAAAGTTAATCCTTTCCATTTAATTTCAAAAAAGCTTGTGAAAGTTCTGCACCAGTGTCTACTGATGGCAATGGGCTAACTGGTGGTAAACAAACAAAAATTTAATTCAGACAGTCAAATGGCAGATCATGGGACAATGATTCAGCCTGTACTGAGTGAGCTTACACTATACCTGAAAATAGGTTTGCAATTTTGATGGGCTCCTGGATTCATCCCAGAACCTGGATGCCCAGATTTCAGTTACATCCAGTTTGCTTTTGCTCAATTAAAGCTGTTATACCAACTGCACTTCTTCCCTAATATATTTTTGGTTAATGTCACATGTGCCTTAGTTATTCCTGGGCGGATTACTGCAACATTACTGCAACATGTCCTACTTGAAGCTGGCCCTTTTAATTTATTGCATTTTTCTTGTTTAAATATTTGCTTCAGTATTTTGCTTCAGCATTTGCTGCCTTAAATCCCCTTACTGGGGGAAATGTGGTGTATATGATAAGCAAACAGAAAACATAAGACTTTCTCTTAACCTTTCCAGAAAATAACACTGCAATTTGCACAATTGTATTCTGGTGATGATTTTGACTTGAGTGAAGGAGAAAGCATAGTTGTACATCTGTATTTCACAATATGGCACTGATTATTCTAGTTTTCTAGGAATACAGAGTTCTTGATGCTGTGGGTCATTGATCAATATATAGTCTTCACCCCCATTCTGTAACAGGGCAATCACAGTAGAATTTCTGAAGTCAGCAGAGAACGATCTTTTGTCCCATGTATGAAAGAGAGATTTACTAAGTAAACTTTTTCTTTAAGTATAAGTATCACTTAACAATAAGAGAGGCTGCTGCTCGGTATTATGATTGATGAATGCATGGCTCTGTATCTTGGCTTGGACATACATTACATTGAAAAGAAAACAAACTCCTTTTGCAAGTCAGTGCCATCTTTATAAAAGAGACTGAGTGATAAATGAGCACCAGCAGCATGTTAAAGAAGAAGGAATCTTTCATAGAGCTGAGAATGAAATGGAGTCTCTTCAATTTATTCTTTGAGGTGAAGTCTGTTGCTTCAGACTTTACACGTGACTATTATTAGAATGATAGGTTCTGTGGATTTCCCCCGCTCTCTCTCTCTCGAGTTGAGTATTTTAAAAAAATGCATTCAGTTTTATGATTCTAATTAAAGATGTGCATTGTCTTCACATAAATGTGTGCATATAAGTCTAATTGGGGTATTCCCAATGCAATCTTGAGCTGGTGCAAAAAGCTCAGAGGTACTAATGAATTGGAGCAGCATCTCCATGTTTGAAACCCCAAATTGATATAGTTCAGTTAAAGGTGGATAACGAGGAAAAACAAATGTAGGAAGGTGGATAAGAGTATGCTATATACTTTATAAATAAAACTTCCAGGTAAGTGAAATACAAATGTGTATAGGTGTCTTTAGATGTGTGTCTATGGACAAGAACTCCCAAAATTCTACCTGGAGAGCTTCTACAGAATACTAGGAACTAGAGTTGCAAAATAAAATAAAATAAAATAGAAACCCTTCCAAGAATGACAAACTCTTAGCTGCAGGTCAGAATTGCCTAATCATGGCCTTTTGCTCAGCCTCCCTCTCCCCATCTTTGCTGGTTGATAAAAAAGCCACCAAAACTCAGTGATAGCTACTGAGATACTGTGTGCATGATAATTGCTGTCTGCATGTGCTTTCTTCAACTCAAGATCTGAGCTGCACTGTGTGAAGGATCTCATGGAGTTCTTACAGTGGTGGTGGCAGGAATTTCAGGACCAGCAAATATGGAAAGAGCATGTGAAAAACTTAACCCTCCCAAGACCTACTAAGGGGTCCAGTGAAGTTCCCCAACTTGGAGAAGCCCCTCCCCAAATTATACTTGCCACAATGGCTCTCAAAGGTTCTTTCCCAGCTGTAACTGGACAGATCACAATTAGAGTTAGAATTTTAAAACTTGTAATTTGTGACAAATTATGTACACTGTCACAAATTACAAGTTTTAAAATTCTAACTCCCCCCCTCTCTCTTGAGTGTGTGTGTGTGTGTGTGTGTGTGTGTGTGTGTGTGTGTGTGTGTGTGCATGTCTCTCTCTCTCTCTCTCTCTCTCTCTCTCTCTCTCTCTCTCTGTGTGTGTGTGTGTGTGTGTGTGTGTGTGTGTGTGTGTGTGTGTGTGTGTGTGTGTGTGTGTGATTAACTCCCAGTGTTAGTGAACAAGTGAAGCTTTGGGTTTCTAACTGAAAATTAAGAAAATTAAGATCTATTGTTAATCAAACCAGGCAGTTTCCAATCTCAACTGGGATTTTCTTAAATATAGAGTATTCAGAAGTGGTTTCCCATTCCTTTCTTCTAGGGGTGACTTGGGACCATGCAGCTTGCTCAAGGCTATATAGGTGGGTGGCTCTTCTTCTAGGATGCAGTAAGGAACACTGAACTCTCAAATCTTGGGCTCCACAGAAAGCTATTTAACTCACAGAGCTATTCACACAGCATGTGGTTATGGAACACTTTATCTAAAAATATCCTTTCTTGAACTTCAGCAGAATCCCTCATTAATTTGAATGAAGTGATAGCAAAACCAATATTCAGCTTAAGCCTCTAAGAAATTTTGCTTGAACAAAAACTTCAGCCTCATCTTTTCTCCTTTATTACACAGTGAAACAGAAAGGAAGCATACCTTTAACATTATAGCATGTCTATAAATAGAGATTCTCATTAGAAAGTTCAGTTGTACAAAGTAACAAAGAGTCTTCTTAGGGCCGTTCTGTAAAAATAATTTCTAATAGTAGTGGATCTTTGACCATTATAAAGTATACTTTGATCTTGGGTTCCTTTTCCTTCCACAGTCAAATTTAAACCTCTGGTTTTCTCTGTTTCCTCATTCATATCATACCATTGCACAATTTAAAATTTTGAACGTACATGAAATATAGAGCTAAAGTCATGTTAATTTTCTGGAAAAGTAATGAACCTTTATGTCTCAATAACAAACAAAACCTGTGCTGAGTTAACAGCAAAGCAAGCTTCTTTAGAAACTGAAGGAAATGAGACAAGCCCTTGTTACGTGATTTTTTATTCTCCCAATAAAGGGACTCATTCAACGCTGCACACAACATTAATAGAAAGAGAATTAAATTAAAAATGCAATAAGTTAAAGGCTAAAAAACTGTTAAACTATTTGCTAATTAAAGTACAATTGAATAATTAAAAACAAATTGACATTAAAAACTATCTTAACTCTAAAAGGGCATACAGGGGTTCAAAATTCAGATGCCTTCAGCAATTAAGGAAGTCCCTCTTCTAATGATAGATTATCCAGCACACAGTTCTTAGAGGAGGTTTATGGGTGTGCATATGCCATCTGCTTTGGTTTGGCATGAATTAGTTATATCACAAATTGCACCCTACTCTCTTCAACCACCTTGTAGCCCATCCAAATTGATTTACACCCATATATTCTAAATGATTTTCACCTATTTGTATTGGATGAGTAGTGAAAACAGAGAAAACAAAGAGCTCTGACTGGAATGTAGAATGAAACTCAGTGACACCCACTATGTTTTGACCTCCAGTGTACAGACAACGCTCCCTCCAGTTTCTTTCCATTCTGTCTGCTTGCCATCCCCACCCCACCCCAATTTCTAGGAGCCATGCAATTTATTCTTTATGCACTCCCTGGCTTTCCATAAATCCTCCCTGTGTTAGCTAGACACTGTTGCCCAGCTGTCAGTAACACCTGGATCCTCCGAAGAAAAAGCTGCTGCTCTGCATTTTTTTAAAACTCCAAAGGTCCAAAACAAAACTTGATGCTTCAGAGAGGTCTGGCTTGATTTTAGTACAGTTCTGGTTTTCTTTGGATCAGTTTGGAAATGGATGAATATGCTGCTTTGACTTTGTTTTCCAAACAAATACCAAACCCGTCACATCCATAAGCTTTGCCATTCTTGAATGTACCTCAAATAAAATAAAATAAAATAAAAGGGAGAAGCATCTTCTTGCAAGTTTTTAAAAAGGATAGTTAAATAGAACTTCAAAGTGTAAGTACAGTAGGCTTCTAAACCCTATGGTGGTTTTTTTCGGAGGGGGTGATTGGGTATAAGGACAAGTTGTTATATCTTCTGATACTTTTCCACCTCTTTATACAGGCTCACATGTGGCCCTTCTCATGTTAGGACTAGTTCTTTGGAGGGGTTAAACAACTGAGCAAGCCCCATTTGCCTCATGGTATCACTGTGGATGCCCAGAGTAAATATTTGCATTTATTTTTCAAAGATGTATTCATCTAATTGACTCTATATTTCTATGCCTTTCCTGGATGATCTGTATATACTGGTCACCAAACAGGTGCTGGTAAAGTAATTAAGAAAATGACAGAAATGTCAAGTTCAAATTATTTAGAAACTGTATAATAACAGCTCTGGTTTCCTCAGCAGAAACTGCTGGATTTGTAACTAGATGAACAAACTTCCAGATTATGAAGGAGTCAATTCACATACCATGAAAATATACACTGTTATTCTCAGCAACACTTCATTGTCTGGAGACCTCTTTGATCAAGTTCACCTTATACCACCCACTTAGATTTTTTTAAAAGGTTGTAAGAATTTAACAGAGTGCCTACTTTAAACTTCTAAATGTCACAGAAGTCCTCCTAAAAGAATAGAAAAAAGAATTACAAAGCAGTCAAGCATGTTAAGTTAACACCAGAAATGCCTGTTTTCATATAAAATAAAAAAGGGAGTTGCATTCTTCTAAAATCCCTGATATGTCTTAAATATAACATTTTGCCTCTCCCTTGCATGTTAGTTAGGCCTAATCTGCCTATTACTGAAAGAGATATTTGGTCCATCTAGCCCAGTACTGCAGATTCTGGCTGCCACCAAGTGCACCCCTGGATCTCGGGTAGGATTCTTCCCAGTTCCACTGGGAAAACTTAATATCCCCAGTAGCTTTTCAGCTAAGTATAAGCCATGACTGATCTTGCCTAGCTTCTGGAATTAGTGTGATATGGGTGGTATTGTGAATTAAGTTGAATGGGAAAATGGAAGGAAAACAAAAATGGAAGGAAAAATAAAAGTTGGCATGGACAGCTTGTTGTTTGAGATGGTAGATACTTCATAATGAGGACCATACACCCTGCTGCATAATCATGAGTGACCCCAATTGAGATGATTTTGCATAAGGCGTAGCATTTTGGCATATGAAGGTGGTTCTTGAAAGTATGTTCCTAGTTGTTTTCCATTCACGAGGACATCGGTAAAGAAAAAGAAGTAAAGGATAAGAACAGATAGACATCCGTAACCTGGTTGACTGTTTTGTCAGTTGTTCTAACATACTTGCAGGTTCTTGCCTGCTACCTTAATCGCTTGGATCCATCCCAATGCCTGTAAAACCACCAAAGACTTCTAAAGTTGTGACATGCATCCAACATGGTTATACAGAAACTAAAACATTCAGCTACAACATTCCACTATAATGGGTGGGTGGGCTGCTTCTGTAGGAAAAGGGGGTTGCCATTTTCTGCTTCCCCCAAATAAGATTGTTAATGTCTGAAGATTTAAATGGCAGGCTGCATGCTCAGAAGCATCTCTTCTTCCATTATGGCATCTTCTAGCATTTCATTGGGTTAATAGATTGAAGCCTAGCAGCAGAAGACATTGGGGTGTCAGTCAAAGGAAAATGAAAGTTATCCTATAATCCTATCTGCAATTAATATACACAAATGGTTAATTAGTTCCTTCATCAAGAACTAAGTCTTCAAATATACCTTTCTCCCAATCCTTCTTCTTGACCATTCAAAAATAATGGGAATGACAAAGAATGAGAATTTTACTGTCCATTATTAGTTTTTTCATCCTAAAATTGCACTTTACATTCAAATCACATGGCAGAAAGCAGACATTTTAGAATTCTCTTTCTGTTTGTGTTTTCAGCTTGGCAGTATGGCATTACTTATTTTACCTTCAGACATTTCATAGGTTGTACAAGGAAAGCATCTAGTTTCCTTAAACATGGTTTTCATGCAGTTATATTCAAGGATAGGAACTAGGTTCCTAATGTCGCAACCCTTTAATACAGTTCCTCATGTTGTAGCGACCCCTTGCCCTGCTTGGAGGAGGCTGCAATCCCCCTTTGGCAGGCCACTGCCACAGTTGCCATAGAGAACTTGCCTCAACAGGCACCATCAGCCAATTGCAGACTCCAGTGCCATTGACTGACATCCCTGCCAACCAATCAAGCTGTAATTCACTCTTCCCCCCTCCCCCTCCAGACCCAAGCCATTTGTGCCTTTTTCTTCACTGGCTCATGGGGACACCTGTGGAATGGTTGTTCGACCTCCAAAGGGGTCCCAACCCCCAGGTTGGGACCCACTGAGCTAGATGATGGCTGTTCTTAGAAGGAAATCTGTATTGCTGTCAAATAACCACTGGGCATATGGTAGCCAGAAATCTGTGACCATAACTGCCAATTATTGTCCTGTTTAAATGTATTCTCAATGATGCCTCCAGTATTTTATTATCCCTCTTCTGGTGTGGAAGGAAAACCAAGGATTTGCATGTCTCACCAGATGTTGGGAGGTAACATAGCCCTTTGACAGTGTCAGATGCTGTGCTATTTTGTTAACAATTACACATTCTGTGCAAATTAATACAGTATGTTTTATTAATATCCCCTCTTTTTGGCTGTCTTTCCAGTTGAAGTGCTAAACGTTTAGTTAATGGGATTAAGGCATCACATAGATAATATTAAACTGCTACTGCACCTGCAGCTATAAATAACCTGGTGAAATAAACTATCTCATTTTTATATATTTTAGACAATTTTATTGGGTAAACTGCTTATGGCACATTTTTAATATTTTTTTTGAAATCCACTTTTGGTACGACAAACCCCAGCCACGCCCTCCATGACAGTATCTGTTTTCTAAGAAATTATCAATTGGCTTGCTAAAGGGAGTGACTTATCACTTGATGAAAAGATGAAGCACATTGGATAGAGAGAAAACATACAGTGTATAGTCACAAAAACTAATTTTCAGAGATAGTGGCCAGAATCTTATTGTTGGTGTGCACTTTGCATCATTCAGAGCAGCTCATTGTGCCTGACAGGGTGTCAGGGTGTATCTCAGTCATGCTCTCACACCTGACTGTACAATTAGAAAGCAGTCCAGCATCCCATCAATTATCCACAATTAGCAGTGGCAAATTATACAAACCTTAACATGAACACCAATAGGATTGAAGCCATTATTGAGGTATTGTAAAAGGATTTAGTGCCAAATGTCATGGTGACCTCTTCAGAATAGGAAAAGACTGAGGAAGGTTTTTAAATAGAAAGCTTAAAATTTGCTTCGGCGCTTAAAGACATTTAATGCTTCATTTTACCATGTTTTACATATCTAAAGCTCTTTATTAACTAATGTTGATGCCAGAATGAGTAAAGCATGACACCTTCTTCATCTTTATAGCTCTTTGTATATTGACAAAATGAAAACATAGGCAGTGAAAAAAAATTATAAGCTTAGCTTGTCCTTAGCCAATGCCACCTGTTTGAAGTCTGAAATTTTCCTACTCTTTTGGCACATCAGCTAGCCACAGAGCTTTATGGATTACAACTGTTATGCCAGAACTGCAGAGACCAACTTTACCAGTATTCTTTTTTTAAAAAAAAACTCCTCCAGTTTAAGAATATGGGATATTGTGCTTATTAGAGATGGGCATGACCAGGAAAAATGACGTTTCGAGTTGTCATTTGTCAGGACGGGTCCGTTTCGGGTCGGTTCCATTTGTCGAGGAAATTTTCAAAAATTTGTCATTTCCGTTTGTCGTTTGTCATTTGTGTTGGAGTTGGGGTAAGTGGGCTCTTGGAGACACCTCTCTGGGCGCCTCTGACATCTGACCCACTAAGAAGGGAAGGGAAGGGAAGGGAAGCATTTCGTGTTGCCGCCGCGTACCATACATTACGTTAGGGTTGGGGGGTAAGTGGCAGAGGCACCTCTCTGGGTGCCTCTGACTCACTAAGAAGGAAAGCATACTGGTGTACTGGCGTACAGGTTAGGGGTAGGGGTAGTGGGCTCTGGCTGGGAGGCACCTCTCTGGGTGCCTCTGTGACCCACTAAGAAGGGAAGCGTACTTGCGTACGGATCTGGGTTAGGGTTGGGGTTAGAATAAGGGCTAGGCTTAGGTTAAGGTTAGGGTGGGTTAGTGGGCTGCACCCACTAAGAAGGACAGTGTACTGGCGTATGGGTTAGGGTTAGGGTTAGGGTTTGGGTTAGGGTTAGGGTTAGGGTTAGTGGGCTTTTTATGCCCTCTGGCACATCCAGAAGTCTCAGTCAAAACCTGGCCATGCGATTGGTGGAATGGGTCCAAAAATTTGCATGGTCCCATCCCATGGCCAGCCCATCATTGCGCAGGTGTAAAAAAATAAAAATAAAAATAAAATAAAATAAAATCAATGGAGATGTTTTATTGCAAGAAAAACCCACTGTTGCTACTATAAAAAATCAGGCATTTAAAATACCTAATTTTCAAATGTTTCTGTGGTGCTTTGGTGGGTTTTTGGACCATGATTTAAGTAAGGCCTTTGATAAGGTTCCTCATGGTATTCTTGCTAAGAAGTAAGTAGAAAGTGGGATAGATAGTGCTACTGTTAGGTGGATTTGTAATTGGTTGACTGATTGTACCCTGGCCTCTCTTGAGCTTGGAGAGACCTGACCAGTGAGGTGCCCCAGGGTTCTGTTCTGGGTCCAGTGCAATTCAATATCTTTATTAATGACTTGGAGGAAGGAATAGAGAGTATGCTAATTAAATTTGCAGATGATACCAAATTGGGAGGGGTTGCTAATTCCCTAGAGGATAGGATGAAAATCCAAAAGGACCTTGACAGATTTGAGTGTGGAATGGATTTCAACAGAGGGAAATGTAGGGTGCTACATCTAGGTAAAAAGAATGAATTGCACAGCTATAGGATGGGGGATACTTGGCTGGAGAATAGTACCTGTGAAAGGGATCTGGGAGTCTTGGTGGACCACAAATTGATCATGAGTCAGCAGTGTGATGCGGCGGCCAAGAAAGCCAATGATATGATAGTATCATTCTATTCTGCTCTGGTCAGACCCTACCTGGAGTACTGTGTCCAGTTCTGTGAGCCTCAATTTTAAAAGGTTGTTGACAAACCTCGAGCAATTGTCAGGTCTGTTTTTCAACAAGTGTGAATGGCAAGTAGTGGGAAGGACCGATGTAAAATGGTGTCTAATGAAATTATGTTGATGCGATTGAGTCATCATAACATAACCACATCTACTATGGAACATGCTAAGCAGTACATTTACTGGAAAAAAGCATATAACATTGCTTTCTTTTAGCACAGGGTCCAAGGGGAAACAGCACAGGGGGCTGCCAGGAGCTTTTCCTACAGGGGGAACAGAAGGAATAAACAAACAGGGATCTTTGAGAAGACTGCCTAAATTGAGGTGAACTTTTCAGCCTTGGGTGATCGTTTACTTCTGCCTTTCTTTGTTCTTGGGAGCTGCATGCTTTGGCCATTCTCTGCCCTGGGCAAGCCTTTGCTCCTCCCTTTTGCTTTCTTTTAGCACAGGGTCCAAGGGGAAACAGCACAGGGGGCTGCCAGGAGCGCGCGCCTAACGCTGTGTGAAATCTCTTATTTTATTTTATTTTATTTTACTCTTTTATACCAAGAAGCAGAACTTGGAAAATAGAAAAACAAATAGGAGGGCATATTCCACACTTACAGGGACTTTGTAGAACTTGCTCCTAGGGGAATGGGCAACCTGGGGCAGGATTCCAAGGAACAAGAAGAAAACTGGAGGAGTAATACCTCCTTAAAAAACCTTGGTCTAGCTGGCCCGGCTGGTAGTACCTTGTAAGGGCCCCCATCTGGGGTTACAGGAGAGGACGGTCAACGGTTTTGAAGGCGGAAGAGGGCTCTCATTGCCCCAATGGCAGAAAAAGCGGAAGAACCACCTTCAGGAGAAGGAAACTCTTTCAAACCTCCACTGCCTTCTGGCTATATCCATCATTAGAAAAGGCTTCAGGAGTCAACCTCGAGGAAAAAACCAGAGCCGGAGTCCCGGAGACAGTTCATGACTGTATACAATCATGTTCTGGCAACTCCTGCAATGCAGCTGGAACTAATTGAATCGGCTTTGCCATTCCATTGGACCACTCCAGCTATGTGGAGAGGGGGGTTTCGCTGCCTGGGTAACAGCCTAACCTCCATATTGAATTACCCAGGCCTTGTGCCCTCGAGAACCACTTACAGCAAATAGTGGGGGAACAACACAGGAAGCGGCAGCTACCTGGGTGTAGTCGGATCAGGATGGAAACCAGCAAACAAATCATTGACTCCGCACCATGCAATAAACATAAAAAAATCTCGAGCTTAAAGTTGGGCACATGGAATGTTAGGACAATGAACCCTGGCTGTTCAGACTATCTCCAAGAAATGGACACTATACGAAAGACAGCTGTCATCGACAGGGAACTGAGCAGATTGTGGATGAACATTGTTGCTCTTCAAGAGACAAGGCTACCTGACTTAGGATCTGTCAAGGAGAGGAACTTTACATTCTTCTGGCAGGGAAAACCATCAAACGAGACCAGGGAATGTGGGGTTGGCTTTGCTGTTAGAAATACTCTACTAGGTCTCATTATCCCACCTGCTGCAGGAAGTGAGAGAATCCTGTCCATGCAACTACTCTCTACAGCAGGGTTGGTTACACTTATCAGTGCATACACACCAACATTATCATCTCCAGCAGAACTTAAAGACAAATTCTATGATGATCTAGCTGCCACTATCAAGAAAATCCCTGAGAAAAGACCAATAGCTATCCTCGGTGATTTTAATGCCAGGGTTGGAGCTGACTATAACTCCTGGCCCACCTGCCTAGGTCGGTTCGGCATTGGAAAGATGAATGAAAATGGCCTACGCCTGCTGGAGTTTTGCTGCTATTATGGTCTCTGTGTCAGCAATACATTCTTTAACACAAAGCCCCAGCACAAAGTCTCTTGGAGACATCCAAGATCGAAACACTGGCATCAGCTCGACCTGATTCTCATCAGGCGCTCCAGCATTTCTAGTCTTATAATCACACATAGTTATCAGAGTGCCGACTGTGACACAGACCACTCCCTGGTGTACAGCAAAGTAAAACTGAAAACAAAGAGATTGCACCACCTGAAGAAGGAAAGAAGATCAAAAATTGATACCAGTAACACCTATAACCAAGGAAAAGTGGAGGAATTCTCCCATGTACTCAAGGAAGCTCTTCCTGGCCCTGCTGAAGATAATGCATCTAAACGTTGGGAACATTTTAAGAATGTTGTTTATAACACTGCTTTATCAGTATTCGGCAAGGAGACTCGAAAGACAACAGACTGGTTTGAAGCCCACTCAGAAGAGCTGATGCCAGCTATTGAGGAAAAGAGAGCCTTGACTGCATATAAAGCTTATCCCAGCGAGCAAAACCTAGAGGCCCTGCGAGCTGTTTGTAACAAAGTCCAGCAGACTGCCAGGAAATGTGCTAACGATTACTGGCTGCAACTGTGTTCTCAGATTCAGATGGCAGGTGATACAGGTAACATCAAGGGGATGTATGACGGAATTAAACAGGCCTTAGGGCCAATACATAAGAAAACTGCGCCCTTAAAGACTGTGAGATCATCCAGGATCGTGAGCAGCAGATGGCACGCTGGGTGCAGCACTACTCTGAACTATATTCCAGAGAAAACACAATAACCAAAGAAGTCTTAAATAATATTGAGTGCTTGCCTGTCTTGGAGGAGCTTGACAATGAACCAACACTAAAAGAACTAAATGTAGCTCTGGATTCACTTGCCTCTGGTAAGGCACCTGGGAAAGATAACATCCCTGATGAAGTTCTGAAGTGCTGCAAAGAGATCATTGCCACTGAACTGTATGAAATCCTCTGCCTTTGCTGGACGGAAGGGGGAGTACCACAGGATATGAAGGATGCTAATATTGTTACGCTTTATAAGAACAAAGGTGACAGGAGCAACTGTAACAACTATCATGGTATCTCTCTTCTTAGTGTTGTCGGGAAGCTGTTTGCACATGTTATACTGAAGAGGCTCCAGATACTTGCAGAGAGAGTCTACCCAGAATCACAGTGTGGCTTTCAAACCAACAAGTCCACTACTGATATGGTATTTTCCCTCAGGCAGTTGCAGGAGAAATGCAGGGAACAAGGACAGCCACTTTTTGTAGCCTTCATAGATCTCACAAAGGCATTTGATATGGTTAGTAGGGACGGACTCTTTAAAATACTCCTCCGGGTTGGATGCCCACCCAAGCTCCTTAACATCATTAGGTCTTTTCATGAGGATATGAAGGGCAATGTAGTTTTCGATGGCCTGGTGTCAGATCCCTTCAACATCCGAAGCGGCATGAAGCAGGGCTCTGTCCTTGCACCAACCTTGTTTGGGATCTTCTTTGCTACCATGCTGAAGTATGCTTTTGGAACTTCAACAGAAGGTATCTATCTCCGGACCAGGTCAGATGGAAAACTCTTCAACCTTTCTAGATTGAGAGCAAAGTCTAAGGTACAGGTGAAGTGTTTGCGGGATCTCCTCTTCGCTGATGATGCCGCCATTACTGCTCACTCTGCTGAACATCTCCAACAACTCATGGACCATTTTAGTAAAGCTTGCAAAGATTTTGGGCTAGAAATCAGCCTGAAAAAAACACACAAATAATAGGCCAGAATGTGCACTCTCCTCCTCGCATTACAATTTCTGAAAAAGAACTGGAAGTTGTCCATGACTTTGTGTATCTTGGCTCAACTATCTCAGATACACTCTCACTAGAGTCTGAGCTGAATAAACGTATAGGTAAAGCAGGAACTATGTTTTCCAGACTAACAAAGAGAGTATGGCTCAATAAGAAGCTGACAGAACATACAAAGATACAGGTCTATAAAGCTTACGTACTGAGCACACTTTTGTATTGCTGCGAGTCTTGGACCATCCATGCTCAACAGGAAAGAAAGCTTAATACCTTCCATATGCGCTGTCTTAGGCGAATATTCAACATTACCTGGCATGACTATGTTCCAAATAGCATAGTCCTGAATCGAGCTGGAATCCCTAGCATGTACACTTTATTGAAACAGCGACGCCTATGCTGGCTTGGACACGTTGTGAGAATGGATGACGGTCAGATCCCAAAAGATCTTCTATATGGAGAACTAATGAAGGGAAAGTGCCCCAGAGGGAGACCACAGCTGCGGTATAAGGATATCTGTAAGAGGGACCTGAAGGCCTTGGGAATGGACCTCAACAGCTGGGAAACCCTGACCTCCGATTGCACTGTCTGGAGGCAAGAGATACAGCATGGTCTACATAAATTTGAAGAGGCATTTGTCCAACAGGCAGAGGAAAAGAGGCAGGCATGGAAAGAACGAAACTCGAGGACCAGGCAGGAAACAGAATACATCTGCCCCCAGTGCGGTAGAGACTGCCATTCCCGAATTGGTCTATTTAGTCACACTAGGTGCTGTTTTTAGGATCTCTACTCCAGGCATGATACCATAGTCTTTAGAGACTGAAGGATGCCAATGATGGGGAAAACAGTCAGAAATAGTAGGATTGGGACTGCAAAAGGAAAAGGTGAAGCTCACACCATTTCCCCAGATCCACCCCAATAAATGTCCCCTTAAGTCCTTATATTTATATAAGGAGGAAAGTTCCCATTAGTGCTAATTCAAACACTAATGCCAGGTCTATCTAATAAGGTCAGATCGGGGAAAGGGATTAACTCATTTCATACGATATTTCCCATTATCATTGATATTTTTGTGAGCACTATTGTAATTTAAAAGAAAAAAGACACCCAGAGTAATGTTAAATACCCACCCACCCACACGCACACACATTAGTGTGTGTGTGTGTGGGAATGTTCACTGAATAAACTACTCACCAGTCAGATGAAGGCAGTCTAACATTCTGCACAAAACATGTTTTCTGAGTCTGAATACTGTATAACATGACTTTCTGAAGAATGCACTAATTGTTAGAGAAACATTAACAATGGCATTCCTATCAGTGACAGTGACAACGTTCTGGATTTTCTTCACGCCATCCTAACTCCACATCCCTGTGTTTTCTCGGAGATAGGCACAAATAAATTGCAACAGACATGCTGCTCATCCAACTGCCAAGCGAATGGCTTGCCAAGTAACAATTCCAGAAACTGACAAAAGCTTCTTCACCTCCTATATTAATGGTTCAGGAGGCATGGATAATAGAATTCCACATTCCATTTTGAGTCCAAATATATTTGCTGATTATCCTGGCTTGCTTCAGTGCATTCAAAAATGCACATAGTAACTGGATGCAAATGGATTCCCTACCATAAGCTCCCCTCTGTGCTGGAAGCCAAACACTTCTGTATATTGCAAGGATGTGCATTGCCCTCTGATTTTGTGACACAGTTTTCTTATTCCATAAATACCAGAATGTAGTTCTCAAAACAGCACTCTTGATTTTGAGTGATCCACTATGCAGATATCTGAAGAAGGGGGTTTGATCCACAAAAGATCACCTTAACACAGTGGTGGCTAAATTTTGGCCCTCCAGATTTTTTGGACTACAGCACCCAGAATTCCAAGCCTGTATTGCCAATGACAAATGACTGTGGGAGTTGTGGTCCAAAACATCTAGAGGGCCAAAGTTTGTCCACCACTGCCTTAACATACAGTAGGCAATGGGTTAAAGGTAAAGTTTCCCCTTGTACTTGCATGCTAGTTGTATGCAACTCTAGGGGTGGTGCTCATCTCTGTTTCTAAGCCAAAGAGCCAGTGCTGTGCAAGTTTGTGGCCATGTGGCCAGCGTGGCTAAACACATTTCTGCACATGGAACAGTAATCCAACCAAGTAACTTTTCCAAGGTCTCTGGTTATGGTGAGAGGGAGCTGTCCTTATATTTTAGGCTTGCTGTGATTTTTTTCCTTGGGGCCCCTAAAATGCACATCATTTTGAGGAAGAAGAAGAACTATAACAGTTGCTCTGAAAATATACTACCTTCTTCGGAATTTAGCCTTGAAAATGCTAAGAAGCAGCACCTAGGACATTGCTTTCAACAATCCCTTTCCGTTTCTTTCTCTTTCTGAGTCCACACGTCAAGCTGAAATGGTGACCCTGACACCTTAAACATACCTTCATTGCAAACAAGAAATAAGTACCCATGTTCCCTTGCACCCTCATTATCCCAAATTGGACCTTAATTTTGAAATTCTTTGTACTTTTAATTATAAAAAGTCAACCATTAGTACTTGATTGGCATCTCCACCACTCTTTTAGCAGCAGATTGACAGAACTGTAGATTTGTTATATGTACATTCTTACAAGTACCTTCATAATTACTGTGAAAATTATTCTCCAAGCCAGATGCTCTATCTGCCTGAAAACTCTATAGGGGGGATCATATTTTAAGTTGGGGGTGTCAGAATATAAGTAGTTGACAGGTGAGAAGATATTTTGCTTGTATGTGGAGACATTAGCCTCTTGTTTGCTTGCTGGACCTAAGACTTGGATTGGAAGGGGAAATGGGCTTTGAAGGCCTGTGTTGCTGAATTGTGGCTGGAATTAAGTGCATTGCTGCTGGGAGTCTTGACTATCTGTTTACAATACAAACTGATTTAATGTTGTAACACCAATTTAAACACAGAAGCAATCCAGAGAAACTAATGCACAAAATATAGGAAAACAAATTCTAACAAGCCATTAAGCTATTCAAGTATGCTTTTCAGGCAATACTTAATTTGCAAAATAAAACATTTTAATGCATAGTTTTTATATGTATAATCAATTGTATTATTTGTTTGTTTGTTTAGGTATACCCTGAGCCACTTTGAGTCTCCTCATTGGGAGAAAAATGGATAAAAAAAAAAAGAGAGGGGAAGGAGAGGGGGAAAGCATTCACATTGTCCCAAAATATACCACCTGGTCAGTAGGATTTCAGGCCTGTCTCCTCACCGCTAGAAAGCATAAGAAAAAGGTCTTCTTGAGGCAGTCACTGCCATTGGGTTATTAGATAATGCCAGTAACCTTTTCAGGATGTCCTATGCTCCTCTCACTGTTTCTAATGGAAGGATAATGCTAAGATGGGGGTGGAGCTTGACATAGGATAGAATAGAGCAAGATCCAATGATGGATATTGCATCATATATGTGCAATAAAAAGCAGATTAAGCAACCATTTTCAACCTTTTGGAGGATATAGCCATAAATGCAATATGAAATTCTAATCACAATTGTATCATTCAGATAACAAGCCTTACAATGTGATGTGTATAGGTTTTATTCTAGTCTGTGCCTCCCTTAAATGTACCAGGGTATCCCAAAGGACCACAAGCCTTTCCCCAGGTTGAGAATGGCTAGGCTACAGCATGTTCCTCGAGGTAATAGCTAGAAAACTGTAAAACTGACTCTAGCAATAAACAGTTTTGTGTTTGTAAGGCCAAAACTCAGTGATGAAGAATAAACTTGTTAATATACATACTAGCCCTGTAGCTCAGTGGTTAAATGCCTGTACTGCAGGTAAAACTGTGCTCACGACCTGGGGTTCAATCTCAGTTAGCAGGCTCAAGGCTGACTCAGACTTCCATTCTTCCAAGGTTGCTAAAATGAGTACCCATCTTGCTGGGGTAGGGGAGGCAATGTGTAGCTTCCACACTGTGATTAAACTGTGAACCGGCCAGAGACTACTTGAAGTGGTATGAGTCGGTATATAAGCAGAACACATTGCTTTGCTTTGCTTTTTGTTAATTTTACAGCTTGTTATGGATTTATGAATTTTAGCCAGGGCATCATAAAAAGGATAGAACAAAAATCCCTGGATTTCTTAATTGTCCAGAGGATAGCCAGTGAGGAAGGTATTAAGGTGAGCAATGTTTGAAAATAAAGAACACGATGTCAAAATATTTTTAAAAATTAGGAAGTCCAACTATTGTGGCCACATAAGGAGAAACAAATAGTTAAAGCTGAACATTGAAGGTAGAAGAAAACAGACAAAAAGCTGTAGGAAGAAGAACCCATTGTCTGAGAAAGGAAAGGCAGAAGATTAGCCAGGATGCAACCAAATATGGATTATGTCATCAGAACCTTATCCAGCTGGAAAGGCAGGAGCAGCAATGGGCTGGGCAGGAGGGACAGGACTGAAGGTTTCTTGTGCTCATGATGCCATTGTGAAATTGGGCCGGGAACACACTGAATGCACCATGAGCCCAGGTTTTATCCTGCATCTCTTCCAGTTTTGCAGCCTTTAAATGCCTGACATCAATCCAGCATGTCTTGAGCTGCCCATCCATAGTTCTAGTGTGTTGGTGAAGGGAAAATACATGGAGGGAAGCCCAGAAAAATAAAAGGGACATAGGCTTATATTACATCCTCAGTTTTACTTTAAAAAGCCCTGAGTTCATTGCTTAGCAAGTAAATAGAGAACATACTCGCTAACCACATCTTATCTTGGTTGCTAGCTGGTGCTTTGATTTGAGAGGTATTCACACTATATTGTTAATTATATGACAATTAATTTACATGGGCAATTTAGTGATTAATTACAGAAGTCCATGAATATTTAATTTTTAGGTATGAAAATAACTGAAATGGCAACAAGCTATCAAGTACATAGCAACTTTAATCTGTTTCAGGATGTCTTTCTTTACCTCGTCTCACAAAACCATGGCTGGCACTTGGGGGAGGAAATCAGCAATATTTATAACCTTGGAGACCACGGCAAATTACATATCCAACTGCAAAGATGTAAGAAAGCAATCAGGACTATAACATATAAAATTCACGTTCCAAGATAAAACTTGTAAAACAATGAAAACCTAGGCTTTTCTAAGGAGTTAATTTATCTGGGAAGATAACATTTGCAATCAAATGGGTTTCTTTCCAAGTCCTGAAATATAGACTTTATGTAACTTTGCTCATTATGTAACAGTGTTCAAGGTCCTTTTGGTAGCAGTGACAAAGGAATAAAAACATTTTGTCTCATACTTTGCTTTTTTCCTTCCCTTGCAATGTCATCAGCATTTAGGCCGGTGCTTTGATGAACAAAAATGGCTCCAATGTCTGGGTGTGTAGCAGATGCTTAATCAAATATCTTCAGACTCTTATCTAGTCTCTCAGACTAAGCTACATTTTATGTTTTTATTATGAGTAGTGTGTCTAAGGGGCTCTTTTAAAAAACAGCATAAGCTGTGTGGGTTGAAGAAGATGACTTGAGATGTTTGCATTTTGAATCTGCAATTCCCATCAACCCTCTCCACAGTGACCAGCTGTGCTTGGAAGCCAATGGTACAGAGAGGTTTATCAAGCCTTGTGTACTAGGAAGGCTCATTTCAAGAGGAATTCACAATATCCCCCCCCCCGCCGCCTTGTCTTGTTCTGACAAACACATGTATCACAGTGATTGGGCTATTGACCTGTCCTGAAGAACCAATGGAGGCACCTAAACCTGTTTCATTTTTCTCCCCAAAATGGCAAGCTATATGTCACCAGAAATATGAAACCAGTTTTGTTCAGAATGCAAGGGTTACAAATACAAACACTAGCAAGGTGTCTGTGGAGATTCTCAGTCATTCAGGTGAGGTCATCTGTAAAACCATTATCTATCTTATTCTTTTCTATATAAGCTGCGGTGGGAGTAATTGCTGGAAAGGGGAGACCAATGTATTTATTAAATAGAGTTAATCTCAGATTTCATATTGATCTTGGTGTTGCTGTTTTTTGTTTTACTCTTTTATTTTTTCCAGTTTTAGTAATGCTGACAACATAAAAAGATATATACTACAAATCATCCACACATCCAAAAATAGTCCTATAAACATGTTGACAACAGGTCACAGATAGGTTAAGCACTGCAAGTTTTCAAAGCATTCTGTTTTCAAAGCATTTTGCTTTAGGCTGTTTCATTTTTTTAAGCTAGTCAAAAGCCCAGATTTTTGTAGCTAGTGTCAGTAGGTCTGCAAATCTCATTAAAACCTGCAAAGGTTACTTAAAATCATTAGTTACATACAATCTCAAAGCCAGTTTGACTATATTTCATGGAATGTCTTGAGTCAGCTCTAGAAAATATCACACTTTCTTCAGTCCTTCCCTTTCAAATCTTTGACTTAATTTTCCTGATCCATATTCCATACCATTTTCAGTAATGTAAAGTCTCTTCTTTCACTGATGTTAACAAAGCTATATAATTTCTGGCTATAATCCTATGGAAACTTACTTAACTGAGATCTCCACTCCTACTTGTGCACAAACATTGATAAAACTTGCCTGGGAGGGCAGTGTTGGGTTCTTTCTTTCTTTCTTTCTTTCTTTCTTTCTTTCTTTCTTTCTTTCTTTCTTTCAGACATATATTTTTATCCCATTCTTTCTTCTTAAAAAGGTCTCAAGGCAACTTACATCATTAAAAGATAGCATTTAACACTTACAATGCTGAGTACAGATATAAACAAGAATCAAATACCATATGCAATAGCATTAGCAACATCAAAACACATTCAAGACATATCTTATGTGTCCAATGATATTTTAATTATGTTTAATTATGTTGATGTTATTATGTTGATATATGCTGTGCAGTTTATTTTTTTTGTTTGGTACTTTGTTGTAGTTGGTTTTTGAATGTTGTTTTTGTCTTTTATTGTTGTTAGCTGCCCAGAGAGGTCTTTTGGCCAGGTAGGCAGGATAAAAATACAATAAAAAGTAAATTAAATAAATAAATAAAACAGTAAAGTACAACAATCTATTCAAAACTTTCCACTTCAGGGAAAGCTTGCACAAAGAGAAAGTTTCAAAGTCTAGGAGCACTAACAGAGAAGTTTCTCTCCTGTGACCCCACCCAATGAACCTGTGTAGCTGGCAGAACTCAGAGAAAGGCATCTCCCAATGCTCATGCAGGCTCATAAAGAGAGATGTGCTTCTTGAGAGAGTTTTGTCCCACATCATTTAGCACTTTACAGGTTAGAGCTATAGATGGGCACAAAATGAAAAATTAGTGTTTTGTTTCATTTTGTTTCGTTTCTATCCCCATTTTGTTTCTTTTCGTTACTAACAAAATGTTAAAGTAGTTTCATTAGTAACTAAATGAAACAAAAAAAATCACTATGCTCCCCTGGGTCCTTTAGACCCCCAAATTTGAAATGATTTTAGGATAAGGGGGCTGAGTTATTAAGCTGCATATGCGGTGCCCTTAGGAGCCTTCCCCCCATACTTCTATATCTCCTGCCTGATGGTAGGAGAGAAAAGAAGTGCTAACTGGGGTATGAATAATCCCTGAGAATTTTCCTCACTCTCCTAAGGCAGCAAACAAACAAACAAAACCTGTGTCCGTTCCTTACTCTTGGTCCGCCCTCCTCACTCATTTGTTCACTAATAAAAAAGAAAAACAAAACAAAACAAAACAAAAGACACTTATAGGTAATAACTGTAAATCTCAACTCCATATTGATTTTCTTCTTGCTTTATTTTGCTGTCTTAAAAGCTATGTTTGCCTTCCCAAGCTACTAATATTAGAAAAAAGGAGATGAAGACAAATCCAGAATTTAGATAGTGAAGATAAAAGAAGGAAAAATATGGAATGATTTAGTCTGTGTCTTATGCTATTGCAATGGCTTATGGAACTGCACACCCTTTGGTGTCCCTTTCTGTATCTCCGTTGAACCTCTGACTTCTTTGCACCATTTTTTCACATCTCTTTTTTCTTCTCCTTCCAGGATTTTAATCTTTGTTGTCTTGTTTTGTTGTTCATTATGTTTTGTCACAAGAGCTGCCTAGATGCCCTAAGCACATCCAATCTTGCTTGATTTCGGAAGCTAAGCAGGGTCATCCCTGGTTAGTACTTGGATGGGAGACCACCAGGGAATACCAGGTGCTGTAGGCGCATGGAGTAGGAACTGGCAAACCACTCCAGTATTCCTGCCAAGAAAACTCCATGGACATGGGGTCACGAAGGGTCGGTCATGACTATAATGACACAACACACACACACACACACACACACACACACACACACACACACACACACACACACATGTTTTGTCACATCTTAATTTCCTAGCTGTTTTTCATACAATAGGTTTTGTTTTTTGTTAAAAACACACACATTAATCAATTAAACATCTCTGCCATGTTCATATATGACAGAATTATGTAATTCTTGTGGGATTACATATACACTATGTTACCAATTTATAACTTTAGAGGTAGACCATAATCATGGTCTACCGTACATGATTATGTGGAATTTATACTCTTTTCTTAACTGCTTATGTTCTCTTTTAGCTCTAATGTTGTCTTCTAATGCTATAAAATATCCTCTCAATCCCCTGTTTTTAAACTTGAATATGTCTTAATTGTACTGGACTCCTTCTTTACTGTAAGACCTTGAGTCTTTTTCCAAGGAGAAAGTCAGGGTAAAAATACTCATAAAAATAAAAAATAAAAACTTGCAGTCATGTATTCTCTCTCGATGTAATGTCAATCCATGCTTTATAAAATCAGATTTTTGTTGTTTAAGAGTGTGGCCTTCTATTATTGCTGTTCTGTTACACTTCTCCATTTGCTGGCTTGAAAATACAGAGAGCAGGATGTAAAACCAAACCCCTACTACTACATTTTCTATCCTGGGGTCTACTTATGTGTTATGTAATTATTCCAATGAGGTGCTTCTCAAATGGTGAAAGAGAGCAGTTTATTATAGCATATGATTTTCCTTATAAAATGTATATAAAAGTATAAAAGTGCCTTGCATTTAAGAATGTTTAGTTCCATGGCTAGACATGGTAAGGTAAAATTGGGCGTTAAGTGATAAGTGTTAGTGACTAGGGAATGCTCTGGTTTTCTTTAATTTAAGATTTTCAATTATTTTAAAAAATTTTCACAATTGTTTTTTTTAATATATAGTTTTTTATGCCATTCTAAACTGTAATTATTAAAAGATTTTTTATTGTTGTGAGCTGCCTTGGGTCCCATATAGGAGAAGGGCAACAAGTCAATCATTCATTCATTCATTCAATCATTCAATCAGTCAGTGAGTCATCAAACAATCAGTCAATCAGTCAAACAATCAACATTTTGCAAATCTCATTACTGAGACAGGTATCTCTGAGAGAATTACATTGTGAGATAGGAAAGGGATTGATATGGGGAATTTACACTGACTGAAATCCTGTTACTCAGTTATGCAAAAGGTGCAGTTCTTAGCAGATGGTTGGTGTAAGTTAACTCCATAGGTGTCCTCTGTTGATTGCTGAGCCATCCAACTCAGCATACTATAGATAATATCTCTGGAGATTTCTTAATTTATCTCACTTCACTTTTCGCACACTAGTACCTTGTAAGACAAATGCCCCTTAATACGAAAACCTCGTAAGACAAATGAAATTTCCAGGATCAGGAAAACTCGTAAGATGAATTTTTTCCTATGGGATGCCTTGCAAGATGAATTTGATGCATTCTTAGGGAACCACGTAAAACTGCATTTCATAGGATGAATTTTTCATAAAATTGACCCATAGAATGAATTAAATTCATCTTAAGAGGCACCATTGTAGTTTTATATTTCTAAGGTGGCCTATTGTATGGCAATATAGTGGTGCTGCTCATGAACAAGTCTAAAACAATGTTCAGTTCATTGACTTCAATTGGATTTTAGCCACTATGTTCTCACATATTCAAATTCTGGGAAACTAGAACAAAGAATGTTTGGATATTAAACATGTCCATTGCCCATGCTCACAACTACATATTAAAGACGAAAAATAAAGCTGCCTAGATGCCCTAAGCACATTCAATCTTTCCTGATTTCGGAAGCTAAGCAGGGGGAGCCCTAGTTAGTACTTGTGTGGGAGACCACCAGGGAATACCAGGTTCCTACATGGAGTAGGAACTGGCAAACCACTCCAGTATTCCTGCCAAGAAAACTCCATGGATGAGCTTTTTAAAGTAAATGTTGCTGTTAAATCAAGATCCCTCCAGAAAAAATGAAAGACCCTGCATAAAACATGCCATTAGACCCCAAAACAAAAACAAAAACAAAAACAAAAACAAAAAGAAAAACACACACTTCATTTAAAAGACTGTTTCATCAGTAATTTAAAATATTCACATCTACCATCCACATTTGAGCATTTGTGTAGCATTTTGTAAAATGGGAACAAGACTGAAAGAACTTTTTCCTCTGAAAAAGCAACCCTTAGTAAATATCACCATGAATGCCATGTGAATTAACAATGTATGATTTAATTTTAAGAATTATTATTAGTAGTAGTAAATTTATTTATGGTTGATACACAACCATAAAAGCCTGCTGCAAACACAACCACATTGTATACTTCCATTTTACTTCTTGTAAGTTGGGCCTTAATTTTTAATTAAAATTCATAGATATGAATTAAGAAATTTAACTTTAATCCGTAGTAAGTATAATCACCAAACTGCAAGTAAAACAGTGTTATTTGTCATAACCTCTCTTTAAAATCTGCTTGTGAGTCCATATTGCAGCAACAGAAAATTTGGCTACTTGTCTAGTTGTCTGGTAAGTATTATCAGAAAGAAGCAAATGTACATAGAATTCTGTGGAGTTCCTGAGAAATTTACATATAATTGGAAAAATGAGTTCCTTATGAAGATTACGGTGGTAAGAACAAAACAAAAGTACATGTTCAACTGTTCCCATTTGATCATAGCACATGGGCAATTACGAGCTTAAATCCTTAAATTATTTTAAGGATTGATTTCCAGTTCCCATGAGGTTTCCATAAACTTCTCCATAAGTGTATCAAATATATCCAGATCAAAGGAAGTAATAATAGTACTCCCTTGTACTTTGGTCAAACCTTACCTATAGTACTATGTCAAGTTCTGAATCTTAAAGTTTAAGAAGGAGAAACGGAAGCTGGAGTGCATCCAGATACTGGTGACAGACTGGATAAACCAATGGCCCTCAAAGTGTTTTACAAAACTTTCCCCCTCCAGGGGAAAAATCAGAACCCTGTGCTTGTCACAGCTGCATTATAAAATAAAATAAAATAAAATAAAATAAAATAAAATAAAATACAAGAAAGAAAGAGAAAAAGAAAAAAAAAAAAAAAAAAGGGTTAACCCCAGAATAAAACTAAACAATAATTGGCAGTCATCTCAAAATTAATCTGAGTTTCAGTTTAAGACTTTTCATTGTTATAATAATTCCAGGTAACAATAGCTTGTCCAATATTCATTATATTTCTTTTATGTTCCAGAAACACAAAGTGCTTCAGAGCTGTTGAAAACAAATACATAATTTTTACATCTTTGTAAAAACTGTGAGCACAGGTATTTCAGGATAAATCCATTTAAAATATAAGAGTACATCTTTTAAGAGTAAAAATAACTATGAGACTATTTCAGTTACCTATCCTCTACAAAGCTAAAATAATAAAGCCTGAAACGGTACATTAAAAAAACAAAAGGCATCTCTTAAAATATTAAAGTTCTTTAAAATGAATATATAAAATATAAATCATTTCTGAGCCTTTGAGCATATTACTAGACACATATGAAAATTTATTCTCAGTACTCACCCAGCCAGGCTGCCTTCAAGCTATGGAGGAAAGTCCATCTTGATCTCCTGCAAATGTGTTGCTACATGCTTGCTGCTCTTTGATGTCTGGTGTCCAAAGAGTTGTGATGATGTGATGATGAATTGAGTTTTCTGTACATGTTTCTTATCTCCCTCTATTTATAATTATTTCAGAGGTCCAAAGGTCCCCTTACTTCTTACACATTGTCTTTTTCCAAAGGCCTGGAGATCCAGGGCTCTCCTCAAACTGGGATTTGACCTATGTTAAAAATCATGCTCAGTTCCATGTTCACCCAACAAATGTCCAAGTACGTATTTATTTTCCTTTAACTTCTATTATTTTCTTAGGAAATGAGTTAAAAGAAACAGTCCCCTGGTGACTATTTATTTTATTGCTCTCTTTTTTAAGTGACTTAAGCCCATTGTGAATTTTAGAGTTTTAAAAGGGAGCCTCTCCATGTGTACCCTATTGAAGAACACAAGCTGAAACTATGTAGGCTCCCAAACTGGGACTTTAACAGAAGAAAAGACACATTTCAATTACTAGGTAGGCATGCAGGAAACAACTCAAAAACCACTTGAGTTGGTTAAAATTAAAATTCATTGTAGATTTTTTGAGAAATGTAGACAAACCGTTAGTCCAAGCCCAACGGCACTCTTTTCTGAATTATGAATTGGGGGTCAGATGAAATGTAGTGGTTAATGTTCACCCCTGATGGACAAGTAAGCACATTCTTTTTTCTTTAAACTGGACCAGGGTAATAAGCTTCTCCAAAAATGAAGAGCAATGCATAATTATAGAAGACATTGTTAATCAGAAGAATGCTGTCATTCTGCTTCAAAAGAAAAAAGTACTTTTATTATTTGGCTTAAAGTGGGATTAGACAGAACATGCAAGTTTGTAGTATAAAGAGCCTTTTTCCACTTTGCTGTTGGGTAGATATTAATATAAGCACTTACATTTAATTGAATAAGATTTAATGAAGAATAGCAGCCTATGGATACTAAAAATTTCAGTAAAAGAATTAGTAGGTATTTTTGAAACAGAAATTTGAGGCTTTTGGAACCGTTTTCACTGTTCTTTCAATCTCAAACAAACAATTGCTACATGTTTAGAAATATCCAATTAAAACAGTATAAAAACAAATATCCTAGTACCAGATGTGTTTGGCTTGGAAGTACAAATGATGCCTGGAATAGCACTGCCAGATGATGCATTCCAAATGCAAATTATAAAAAAAAGAAAATAAAAGAACTACAAAGTCCAAATTGCAGTTCTCCAATTACTCAAGATACCAAGGATATTTTCTTTCCTTCTCACACTAACTGGTTCCTTCAGGTACCCTGGTCTTTTATGAATAAGTATCATCTATTACTTCTTTGTCTTGTGTCTTGTACTACTCATGCACAAATAATACCCTTGTATTTTAAAGTACTGCAAGCATATTAACTACTTAGGAGGAGCTAATACCATTTAGCCCAGGTCTGATGTCAGCATCTGACCTATATGGGTAATTCCTCAGGTCCTGGTATCATGTAAAAGTACACCAGTGTCATATATTCTCCTCTCTCCATAGACTGCAAACACATGCTCTCTCATTTGGAGATGAGTATGGTTGAACTCAGAAGTCCTAAATCCTTCTGTCACCTGGACCCATGCCTTATTTACCTCAGTGACATAATCCTACCCTATACATGTATCCTTTAGGGTTGTTTTTTTCCAAATGATCAATAACACGGATCTGAGCCATACACTGAGCTCTGTGAACACAGCCCCTATCTCATAATAATTCAGTGTTCTGTCCAGTCATGAATATGCAACATGCTGGTGATCAGAATAATATGATACCATGCACCATTCTCCACTGGCTGCCTTTCCGTCTCTGGGCAGAATTCAGAGTGCTGGTTCTAATCTGTACAGCCCTTAAATGGCTTAAAGCCAAACAAGCTCAAAGACCACATCTTGTTTTGTGAGCCTGTTTGGGTGTTAAGATCATCAAGAGAAACCTTTCTCTTAATCCCACTGCCTCCACAGATGCACTTGGTAGAGATATGGGATGGGGACTCCTCTACTGCTGCACTCAGACTTTGGAATTTCCTCCCACAGGAGTCAAGGCTGGACCCATCTTTTCTGTCTTTCCACAAGCAGGCAAATACCTTTGAATTCAGATCAACTTCCCCTTAGTGACTGAATGCCAAAGTGAGTTTTTAAATGGATGGTTTACTGCTCTAGAAATATTTTTTTATTGCTTCTCTTTTTTAGTGTTATGTATTTTGTACTCTCACAGTTGTTGACTTTACACACTGCCTTTTAATGTTGTGGACCAGAGAAAGGTGGGTTAATAAATAAATAAAATAATAAATACATACATAAATGCATACATAAATAAATATGCTCTGGGGTTCTTCTGGAAAAAAAAACACCATACTCAAGTATTCATGTACAGAAGTAATGAATGGCAATGCCCATATCAATAATATTGCTTGCTATTTATATTCATTGCAGATAATCCGTCCATGTGCTAAACATCTCTATTCACAGAAGCTTAGTGTTGATAACCAATTTATGAATTTTTATGCTTTTGAAATTGAGACATCTATGCAAGTTGTAAGGCTGCCTGCAATTCTTTATTATGAAAATAAGTAGAAATACAGGTGTCAGGTTGTAAGTGAAAGGGCAAGAACTGAAGATGGAGAAAGAATATTCTATGTACCCCTGAAATTGACAAGAGATAAGTTATTTCACTATAGGGAAATCATTCTGGGAGCAGTGCATGATTCAAAACTTCAAACCAGTGTAATGGGCTTCTCTTGTGGTTATTTCATTAGGAAGGAGTGCAAGCTTGCAGTTAATCATTCATCTGGTTAACCATATAGAATAAGAACAATCTCTGCAAGACCAAGCATGTTTTTCTCAACTGGAAATGCACATCATGCAACTGAAAGAGAATCACTTCAACATTAATCTAAGTTAATTTAACTTATCTTGCTCTTTCATCAAGCTCATTGTGACCTTTACTATATGGTCACAAGGTTCTTTTTTTTAACCTTTGATTCTCAGAAAAGCACCCTGAAATTAAGGGAAGACATTGTTCTTCATCTTAGATAGTTGGTCTTCAGAAAGCATTGATTATATCAGCATAACTGAGAAAGGTTTATTCTTTTTTCATCATTGGAGATCCTCTATACCAGGCCTGACCAACAGGTAGACCGTGGGCTACTGGTAGCCCATGAAGGGTTCAAAAGTAGCCCCACGGGAATCAATAAAAAAGTGAGGGGATAAGTTATCCACCCCTCCCTCCCCCAAAGTTCTGAGTCTGCCAGCCCACTGTCTCAGTCGAGCGGGGCAGTTAAAAGGGCCATGGTGCATTGAAATCTGTTCCCTCCAGATTAGTTGGTTTTTTGATGCATTCCTGTGGGAAACCACTGCTCTACTTACAAAAGTTTTTACTTATGAGCATGTGCTTGGAACGGATAAAATTTGTAAGTAGAGGTTTTAGTGTAGTAGCCCTCAGGCACTTTGGGCCGGAAAAAGTAGACCTTGGCCTGTTCAAAGTAGAACAACCCTGCTCTATACCTTCAAAGCCAGCTCCAGAGGGCAAGGGAACCCTCCAGAGCTGGTTTCCATGCAGAGTTGAATAGTTGTTACTGGAAAGGAGAGAAGCTCCCTTGCAGCAGGGAGTGTCTGCTAACATTATCGAGAATGTAGGTTGTAGACTTTCCAGATTTTCCATAGATGGATCACATGCAACCCCCTCTGACTTGCATATTCTGTGTCTGTGTCTTAAGAAGTACATAAAATGGGGTACAAGATTTAACCTCAAGCACTTTAGTATTCTTCTAAGTGCAGTTCAGAAACAGATGGTTCTGTTAGATGTCCTCTGGAGAATAGTGGCCTTTCTCATATTTGCAAAAGATGTATGCCAGAGAGGAAACCAGCAAATCTATAATAGACATTTAAGAGCATAAAGATCTGCCTATGTCTTTTTTCATGTGTTTGAGCTGCAGTTAGTTGAATATTAAAAAATGAATACAGAGAAGAACATTGCTCATTATATTCCAGTGAGGGGAAATCTGTCACTAAATACAAAATTCAAGCAGTTTCAAATAATTTTATAACAATAGAGTAACACTGGCAAAATCTAAATCTCCAAAGAAAGAAAATTAACTGCTGCATTAATTGAATTTTTCCACAGTCACAAAAATTGGCCCTGTATCCATGTAGACCCATTTTACTTGATTATTCTTTGATCTTCCTACTTCAAAGTTTAATAAGTGACTTCCAGGTGTCCACTTAGAGTCTTGTCCTGGTGAGAGTCACTCTTCAGCATTGATGTTTTAAATTAATTTACACACACATTATGAGACATCCTTATGTTTAGAACTGTATTTGATTGAACTCTGGAATACCTGCATTTCAACTGACATGCAGAATATGTA
This sequence comes from Phrynocephalus forsythii, assembly GCA_029282475.1. NCBI lineage: Eukaryota > Metazoa > Chordata > Lepidosauria > Squamata > Agamidae > Phrynocephalus > Phrynocephalus forsythii. The sequence continues at coordinate 63,080,327 of JAPFRF010000007.1, read as the reverse complement.
AGTCAAGCCCATTTGAACAAAATTCCCAAACATATTTGTGTGCATGCTGGCTCACAACGTTTTTTATCAAGTTGTAGCATGAGAGCAGAATGTAAGAAGGGTTGCTTGGAACTGGGGCTGCATAAATATTTGAAAATGTTGAGTTCTTTTGGGAGCTGTGCCTATTTGTGTTGTGTTTTTGTGTACACATTTTGTTAAAAATAAAAGACACTGCCTTTTTGGCATTGTTTCATTTAAATATTTCCTATTTGTGTGCTCTCTGACCTTGTATAACAGTCAAAAAGAACACTTAAAAACAACTCCCAAAAAGGAGAGAGACAAGGGAACATACCTACTCTAAAAGCAACAAACTACATGAAAAAAAAGAAAAATCATCAGAAAGGTCACAAAAATATACACTTTTTAGAACAAATATACAATATCAACTCTTAAGAAAGAGAGAGAGCACAACATATAGCCACCTCCCTCAAAAACCAAGAAAAGGAAGCAAAATAAAGACAAAAATATATAATAAAGTCCTCCCTCAGATAAAAATATTTAGATAATGGAAAGATTTCTCTCCCTTCCTATGGCCTCTATTGATTTCTTCTCACTGGAGAATCCAAGCATTTTCAGAAGTTCAAAATTCCTATTGCCCTACTCCTAGAAGTTCTGATTGGGAGCTAACAACCTTTATAATGCTATTGGATGAAATTTTCCTAAGCAATTTGACAGACAAAGGTGAAAGAGTAAATAAAAGACACACACAAATGAAACTTTCTTTACCTCTCTTCTGTGTAAACAAATAATGTATATTTAAGAGGCTATTTTGTGGAAATCAGCAAATTAACAAACAAATAAAAAATCCTCTTTTATACTTACACAAAAACCCATCCTTTCTTATATTGCATATTTTTGCTAAATTAACTTATCCATAGTTATTTTTTAAGAGATGGGTGCCAAATTGTGAGAGTACCATTCTAATCTCCCCCAGCTAGCATGGCCATTGGGAATTCTGCACATTTTAATCCTAAAAAGAAACATTTTGTGTTGGAGAGAAAGCAGAAGATAAATTCTAGTCATGCAAATGAGATGCATCTGCTGTCTAGTTTGGAATCTTCCTCTTCCCAGCAATAGCTTGGTGTTAAAAGCCAAAACCTGATTGAGATAATAATAATTAAACCTGCTGATATTACCAACTGACAATCATGAGCATTTGGAACCCCAATCACATGTGGATTCTAACATTGCAACAATGACCAATTACCAAAAGCCAAATATGCAATAAAAAGATATTTGGAGGTGGCAGACGTGATTTATTTTTGTTTTTTCAACTAATAAAAAAAATCAACACAGAAGGCAATAGTGTGCTAATTAGACAAGAACGTTGCATAACAGATGCACTGTAAACATGCTTAAGCAAAAAACCAAAATCAAAAAACAACAGGATGGTATCTTCAGCTACAATGCCTTTCCTAAGAGCCCAACCAGAACAATTGAGATGAAAACAGGGATTGTATGACTAACAGGAACAGAAGGTTCACTATTATAGCCTCATTTCTAAAATATCCCATTTCCTCTGCCATTTTATGTATAGCCTTTTAACTTTCATTTTCCTGGAAATAGCAAGAGTGAAATGGAACATTGCTAAAATGAGAGGCATCTCAAACAGGTGCATAAAGGTATGAGATCTATGTTTTTTTCTATAAAAACAAATTAAGTACCATTTATACTCAAGTATAAGCAGAATTTTCAGCCCTTATTTTTGGCTGGAAAACATAATGTCCTCGGCTTATATTCAAGTCAATAAGTTTCCCAGTTTTGGGGGGGGGGTAAATTAGGTGCCTGGATGGCTTGGGGAGGGTGGCATAGGGCAAGTCCTGATCCGGCAAGTGATAGCGGTACCAACGCTTCCCATATGATTCCAATGAGAAGGTTTAGGGGCACCCCCTTTGGAGCTTCATAACTCAGGCCCCTTACCCCCAAATGTTTCCAAATTTCAGGGGATTCCATAAAATCTCTACCTACCTTGGGACTCCAAAGGAGTAGGAATACCTTCAGAAAGTGATTTTAGGGAACCCACTGAAATTTGGAAACTTTTGGGAGTAAGGGGGCTGAGTTATGAAGCTCCAAAGGGGGTGCCCCTAGGAAAAACCTTTCACTCCAAAGCTGATCGGGCAGGAGATAAGGCTGCTTCTGCTTCCAATATGATTCCAATAGGGTTTTTTAGCAGGTTTTTAAATGATACGTTACAACTAAAAAACAGTAATTGAGTGAACAGCAAATGAAGAAAATCAATACATCTTAGAACTGCAGTGTCAGAAAGGACCCTGTGGATCACTGAGTCCAGCTACGGTCAAGGAGGCACAGTGGGGAACTGAAATCCCCAACCAGATTCCTAAACCACTGAGCTATCCAGAAGTTCTGCAAATGCCTACGGCATGGGCAAGCACTATATAGTGCCATGAGTTTCGGAGACATGTTAGATATCTGAGGTTTATCCATAAGCACCCTTCTACAATTGCATAAAAGCCAACAAAAGAGGGAGTCTTCTACTACCACAAGACAAAAAAAGCAGAGATAGGGACAGGAAAGACAGGTCCTAATGCACTAATTCTACTCTAACCAAACAAGGCTTGTACAAGCAATTTATCCACAGTCACAAAAGCACTCAATCCTAGTAATTAATTATTTAGGAATCTAACAGGATTAGTACAGAAAGAAAATTATGCCATAAAAATCCTAGCTAGTAGCAATTAGGACAGAAAACACTAGCTAGCAATAATGGCAGAAGTCTTTCTTTTCATCCTATTTCTGTGGAAGATGGCTGCCTGCTGCAAGGGGATATGTAGCATGCTCTGACTTCATTCTGAACCATTCCTCATTGGTTACACTGGCCAGGGATAATCTCAGGCTTTTGGGGGAGGGGCATCAGCTGTCACCTCCTTCTTTGATGCTAGCAGCTCAGTCCTTTTGATTTTCATGTTCAGATTGCTGGGCATCTTTGACTGCAAACCTTTTTAACTCTACAAATGCCAGATGCAATACAAGGGACACATGGAAATGTGACTTTCTTCCATGTGCAGGTAGCACTTCATAGCTGTACAAATACTCTTAATTGTATCTGGTTTTGCAGATTTATTTAGACACCCTGGAAATTACTAGGAATGCTACTGGTAGTAGTGATCCTCAGAACATAAGGTAAAGCTGCATTCTGTCTTTCCACTCTCTGTTCCAATTTGTCAAGGCAGAAACCATTCGCTCTCACACTTTCTCAATTAAGTGACAGCAACTCACTGCACTGGAATATAAAAAGGAATCTTTGAAAAGTTAGATGAGGACAGGAGCTGTCAGGATGCCATCGCTAACCCTTGTTAATTAAGAGTCGTCTCAAAATCTAAAATATCTGCAATACTCAGACTTGGGATTTCATAATCAAGGTAAAGCATTATCAGTAAGTGACAGAAACTTGGAGGCTTATAATGTTACTGCCTTATTCTCTCTTGGGTGGGAAATGTGGACACTAAAGTAGATTAACGCTAATTTTATCAAAAATATAAAATATGTAGAACTGGTTAGCTACTGATGAGTAAGCATTGTCAAATGTATCAGACAACTGCCCCAAATAACGTTTAACAGATAGACACTAATTTGATGCAATTTGAATCATGCTGCATGAAATTAGCATCAGAAGAATGTCTAAAATAATGGCTAAGATTGTATCCTGTTTGGCTAATTACTACTTCCTCACAGGTGTGTTCAGAAAATGCAAAACTTTTTTAAAGCAGACCATTGGGATAAGAAAGATGGGCAGAGACACATGGAAAGAACAGTTATGTTTGTGTGTTTGAAAGCCACTATGAGAGATTAAAAAGAAACAAACTTTGGATGGAGAAATGAAAACTTTCTATTAAGCAGAGTTCTTTAGGACACACTTCACCATTCCATCTTCTCATCTGCCTCTCACAAAATGTCATGCATCTACCATATGAATGCAAAGGAAACTATGTTGGCCATAAGATAAACTGTAAAATCTATTATCTTGAAGTTAAATCATGGCAACTGGACTTCTTTTCTTGAGAGATTGAAATGTTTTGCTGCTCATCCAAACAACTCCGTCAGTCTGAGGAAAGCTAGTTACGAGTCCTCCATTTTATAGTTCACTTTCACCTCATGTCACCCTGGTCTGAAATAGGCTCATAAGGTAGACAATGGCCTGAACAGGCCTGTTAGGTAAACAATGGTCTCAATAGGCCTTTAGGTGAAAATGGCTTAAGGTGCTGAAATCCATAAAGGATTGGTTGTTAGCTATGGCCTTGGTGGGGGAGGCATGAAGCATTTTTTGATTTGTCTAGGTATTGAACCATGCCTCCACCATCAAGGCTATAGCTAACAACCTTCTGAGAGGGAGATAACTGATTAATTTTTGATTGGCTTATAAATGAAAGCCTTTAATAGAAAAGAAACACCCATGATTAACATATTAATTTCTTGGTACTCGCTATGGACAGCAGAGGAACAGAAATCCATTTTGTAGTTGTAGAAAGAATAGCAAATAATTGTGACAACATGACTCTGGCTCTACCTGTCATTAGGAAATTACAGTCAAAAGTAGGCATCAACTGACAGCTGTATTTCCTTTTGACTCAGTGGGTATTTGGCTTGGTTGTGACTTCCATTTGAGAACCAGAGACATAAACTGAGTAACATCCAACAATCCCACTTGGTGTTTGTTCACATTTTTGGAAATACCTCTTCAGGATGAATCTTTGCAGATTAAGTCTCTTAATAAGTTTGGTTCCTGTTTTGAACTGTCCAAGTGGTGGTAATTCATGTTATTTTTTCCACCTTACACCTGCTGTACCTTTGATTCATTGTTGTTATTGCTGAAAAAGGAATAAACTGTTCAAACAATAATACAGACATACAATCAACATCACCAAGTCTATCTGCAATATGTTCACTGTGGGGAGAAAAAAGCTTCTGGAAGCTTTTGAAGGGCTATAGTTGAGTCTGTTCAGCAGCAATAGATGGCTTCCATTTCGGATCTTGGCAGCTAATTAAATATAGTGTGGTACTCAAGAAAATCAATAGGGTTCACATTGTTTCCATCTGTGAGGCCCTGAATAAAAAGAGAACCACTCATTTTCTTCTTCCAGTATAGTTAAGCCTATACCACATTAACAGTTGTGCTTTAGTACATTATAAATAGTGGTTCAGAACATTCATATGCACAATTCTGATGAAGAAAACATGCACAAAATCAGCCTGAGCCCAGGATTTATGTTTCTACGGTGTGGAAATGCCCTATACAAAATCGTTTTCTTCTCAGAAACATAATCTATGATTAAGTAACTTGTTGCTTTAAGAATATTTTTGAGCATTTTTCAAGCTGTTGTACTTGACAGAACATATATGAAACCAAGAATGACAAGCAGCATAAAGAAAAACAGAACTACTCATACAAAATTCATGTAGTGCTTACTGAATAGCCTTGTGAATATATTAAAGCTTGGCATTAGTATTCCTCTTTTAAGCAAGGTAATTCTGTATTTTCTGTATTTTCTGATTCTATTACAAATAAAGATGACTTAATTATTTTGGACAAGCTCCCCTTTATCACAGGGAGGGATATGTCAACAAGGAAATCCAAATTTTCCTCCAACTGAATATATAAAAAGTTTATTTATTTTATTTTATTTTATTTATTGGATTTTTATACCGCCCATCTGGCAGCAAGGTCACTCTGGGCGGATGTTTCTTTTAAAGGCTTCTTTCATGTGAATATTTGTATGGACGTTGCTATAGACATTGTCAGGATTTCTTTTTAGCAAACATGAACAATATCTTCAGATTACTTCACATTTAATTCAGTGGATGTTCTAAGTTTCGATTGTTATGAGACAGATTGCTCAGTGGTTTAGGTATATGGCTGTGGAGCCAGAGGTTGTGAATTTGATATCCCACTGTGCCTCCTTCACAGGGGTTGAATTAAATTATCCATGAGGTCCCTTACAGCTCAGCAGTTATGAAATTCTAAGACTGACACATACCCCACCTTACCAGGTGGGACAACACCTCCCTTTTAGATGTGTAATTGTGATGAAAATGTGAAGTGTAAAGAACCAAATTATTAATCTTCACAGGATCCTCTTGGTAATGCTGCCACCTTTTAAATCGACGCCTTATGTACTGGGACAGACTCAGATGTATAATATAAAGATAATAATGATGTTTATTGAGAAAATAAATAAATACAACAATGACTGAAGTTGGTATGCATTGCCTTAAGCATAAAATAGATTAAATCAAATCTTCAAGCCTCCCTGTCTTTAATAAACAATAAATAGGAAAGCCCTCACAGCTAACCTGCCTGACTGAACTCTAACAGAGCTGTGCTCTCTCAGCTCTCTCGGCTCTCAACTCTCTCCTCCCAGACCAGGCTCCACCCTTTTTATACCATACAATCCCCACCCTCTTGCTGATAATTTACATATGTATTTCTCCTGAGTCCAGCATGTTGTCATACCAAGATAGATTTTGGAGTTACTGGGCTCTATCTAATCCTATATCTCTCTTCAGATACATTAGACAGGTTGAAATGAATGGGACATGTTCCACTATCTTATGCCCCAATGGTAGCATGGAGTATACTCTAGTTGGCACTAACACTGTATTTAGTCCAGGTGTGCCATGCAATTTTGGATGCAGCATTGTTCATGAATTATCAGAGGTGGCATCCATCTCCTGCTCTGAAAAGCGATGAAATAAATTTTATACAGTAGTTAAATATCTCATGTAGCACATGAGGAACTATGGGTTATTCTGAAAGAAATGTGTGTGATAGCTGTTGTGGGTTTTTTGGGCTGTTTGGCGATGTTCTGGAATTTTTTTTCTTCTTGGCATTTTGCCAGACTCTGTGGCTGGCATCTTCAGAGGGCAACAAACTCAGGGAACTAGGAGTTCCCTATTTGCAGAGAGAACTCTTAGTTCCCCAAGCTCCTTGCCCTCTGATGATGCCGGCCACAGAGTCTGGCAAAAGGTCAAGAAGAAAAAAATTCCAGAACATGGCCAAATAGCAAAAAAACCTCACAACAGCTATCAGATCCTGGCCATGGAAGCCTTCAATTATACACTGAGAAGTATGTACCTCAGCACATGATTGCCCTGATGTGTAACTTGCATTGTGGACAAGAAACTACTGTTAGGATAAAATATAGAAGATCAAATGGTTTTCTATAGACAAAAATGTCCATCATGGGTGCATTCCATCCCCTTATCTGTATTCAGTACATATAATACGGAGCACTAGATTACATTCAGATGTAGGAGGAATAAAAACTAGTGGGGGGATGAGTAATTTATGATATGCAGATCACACCAGTTTACTGGCAGAAAGTAACAATGGTCTGAAGTAACTCTTAGTGCAAGTGAAAGATGAAAGTGCCAGAGCAAAATTGCAGTTAAATGTTAAGAAGACCACAATCATCATGACTATAGAAGAAGCATGCAACTTTAGTGTTAACAATGAAGAAATGGAAATAGTTAGAGATGTTGTATACCTTGGTTCAATTATCAATCCAAATGGAGTCTAGAGCCAGGGAGGACTAGGAAGGGCTGCAATGGAAACATTCAAAAAGGTAAAGTATAGAGTTGTGTCAAGTGTAGAGTAGAGATGGGCACGACTAGGGAAAATGACATTTTTGAGTTGTCGTGTGTCGGAGGCAGTCCGTTTCGGCTCGTTTCTGTTTTTTGCGAAATTTCACAAAAATTAGTCGGTTCATTTTTTTGTTTTTTTGTTGTCATTAGTACTGGTTTGGGGGGGGGTAGCGGGCTCCTGGAGGGAGCTGCAGGAGTCAGCCAGAGCCACAAGTGACGGACTGGCAGACTCTTTGCACCCACTGTGTCTCACGTACTTGCATGTAGTGCAATGCAAGTAGATCTGGCTTAGGGTTAAGACGGGTTTATGCAAGGGCTAGGGTTAGGCTAGTTACGGGTGAGGTTAGGGTGAGTATTGGGGTGCACCTCTGGGTGCCTCTCTGACCCACTTAGAAGGACAGTGTACTGGTGTATGGGTTAGGCTTAGGCTTAGGGTTTGGGTTTGGGCTACGATTAGTGGGCTGTTTATGCCCGATTGGCACATCCCAGAAGTCTCTGTGGTCAAACTGGCCAAGTGGCCATGTGATTGGTGGAAAATTTGCATGGTCCACTCCCATGGGCGAGCCCATCATTGCAAAAGTGCAGGTGTAAAAAAATAAAATAAAATAAAATAAAATAAAATAAAATAAAATCAACGGAGACTTTTTTTTTTTTGCAAGAAAAACTCACTGCTGCTACTGTAAAAATTCAAGCATTTAAAATAGCTAATTTTCGCATGTTTCTGTGGTGTTTTGGTGGGGTTTTGGGCAGCGATTTCCAAAAAAATATTGCGGTCGCCATTTTGGATCCCCCGCACTGCATGGCAAATGGATGCGCCCTCCCAGCCTGGTACCAGCAGTGCAGCAGTAGCAATAGCCAAGGAGAGGGGGGCGGGGAAACCCCCCCCCCAAATAAAACACCCTTCTGGCCTGGTAGGTGCCCTCAGACAGTTTTCGCCTACTTTTAGGGCCAGGAATCGGTTTTTTTTTTAAACTTTTTAAAACTTTTTTTCTGTGCCGCTTGGCATTGCGCGATCGCCGCGATGCAAGTAACGAGCACGACAAATCAGACCAAATTGTTCGTTCGTCGGTTCGAGCTCGAATTCTGGCAGAGTAGTTCCCGTTACCGTTTCTGTAGAGTAACGGATACGAGTAACGGAAACGGAAATGGGAATACCGCTAAGTCGTGCCCATCTCTAGTGTAGAGACATGTCACTGGAAATGAAGACCAGGATTGTCCAAACACTTGTATTTATAGTCATCATGTATGGATGCAAAATTAGACAGTTAAGAAAGCTGGCAGGAAACAAAGAGTTTGTTTTAAAGATGGTCTTGGAGGAGGGCTTTGCAAAATCCCCTGAATGCCAGAAAGATGAACAAGTGGGTCCTAGATTAAATAAATCCTGAACTACCTCTGGATGCAAAAATGTTAAAACTGAGTCTGTCTTGCTTTGAGCACATCATAAGAAGGCAGAATTCTCTGGAAAACAGAATAAAGTTGGGGAAAGCGGAAGGCAGAAAGTAAAGAGAGAAGATTGAACCAGAGATGGACTCCATTCCTAAAGGAAGCCATGGGTTTGAATTTGCAATTGCTGAGCTGGTCAGTTTTGGATGATTTGGAGATTGCTTATCATAAATCAGAGGCAACTTGACGGCACACAACAACAGCCTGTTTGATTTTTAGTTCTCAGAGCATAAGTGGTGGAATATTTGATGAGATGCTTGGTCATGGGACTATAATGCTACTGGCATTCTGCAAATGGCTGTGGTCGCAGATGCTTCCATTTCTCCCATTCCACATACAGAAAACCCAACCGGACATTCACCAAACTATACACGTTATGACTGCAGATGGTTTATCTTTTCATATGACACATTCAGCTGAAAATGCAGATGTGAAAATGATTTCCAAGTCTGTTAACACAAGAAAATAGGAAAGCATAAAAGAGAGGGAGGGGAAGAGGCAGGAAGCCTTAATTTCAGTTTTTGTCTTTTCTACACAAATTAGGAAGTTAAGAATAACCTCACTACTTATTCCAGATATGTATCACAACAAAGTGTCATAGATCTTAGTCTGAAGTTTGATGTTCTTTTCAAGTTCAGTATTTTATGGGATGAGAATCATTCGCAATGGTCAGTGTTTACTTCTCAGAATGATATGCTATAAAATTGAAATAGATAGAGCCATTTGTCATTGTGTTTTTGGTCTGCTTTTTCTTCTTAAAATCAGATAGATCAAGCAATGGCTCTTAATAATATTTAAAAAGAATGGCTGAGAAGGGATGCTGTCTTTTTTTGCTTCCAAACGCTCACTTTGCAGCAGAGGTTTTAAAAACTCTGTAAGGGCTGCCACTTACATATCTGGAAAACTGTTTATTAGAAAAATTCACAGTGAGATTTGGAGCTTCTTGGATCAGGTTTATCATCCATCCTGCTGTCGTAGCCTTATTATAGCTGTAGAGGCATTGTTCAGAAGAATCCCATCAGGAACTACATGAGCCACTGATACAGAGAAAGTATCATTGTACATGTTGGACAGCTCAAGAGAAAGACTGCACCCTCTCAGCACAAGAACAAACTCTGCATCAGAACTGATATCCCCAATTAACCTAGGCCACAGTCACACCAACGTTCTCTGCGTATATAAATTTCATGTGAATTTTTTTAGGGCGGTCACGTGGTTTTTAATGTGCAGTGTCCTCTCTTCTGCATCGTATTTTCCTATTCTGGTTCTGTCTCTACCTGTCTGCTTCACATTTTTCCATGGGAAGCTGTTGAAAAAGGGGAACAACTGATTTTACTGCATATTTTCTGTGTCCTGTCATGCTTATAGAAGGAAATAAGTAAGCATTTTCAAGCAAAATTTCTAAATCCAGCCCCTGGCGATGGATATTGAAACTTCGCTGAAACTGCTGTTCAAGGAGTATGGTCGGCCGGGACCAGAATTTACTTCTCTTCGCTGTTAGGTTGTGATCTTTTTATGTGCAGTCAGCCAAAGGGAAACTACAGAGAAAACTCAGGTATGACCGTGGCCCTACTCTCAGTTCAGTTCTAGGAAAAACAAGACAGTAAATAGGAATAAGACAAAGTCTACAACAGGCATGTCCAAACTTCGGCCCTCCAGATGTTTTGGACTACAACTCCCACAGTTCTTTGCCATTGGTAACACAGCCTTGGAATTCTGGGAGTTGTGGTCCAAATCATCAGGAGGGCTGAAGTTTGGTCATGCCTGGTCTACAACATCTCCTCCCTCTCCCTAATCCCAGAAGATGCACCATTGAGTAAAATGTACGACAGTCAGCAGAGAGAGAAAGACTGGGTGGGGAAAAATGCTTCCTCCTTGCCATGCATGGAAATTTCCAACCTCGTAATTTTTTCCTGTCAGTTTTAGTTCCTCCAGGGTGCATCTTCTGTCTGTCCAGCCCCAGATCCCTCTTTCCCTTTTCAGACAACCTCTCTCTCTGTGTACCCCCCATCACATCATAGTAGTAGTATTTCAGATAGCAAGCACTTCCAATAACAGTACACTCTATTCCTCAGCAAAAAATGTGTACTTCCACATGTGTTGTGCAGTCCTGTAGTTACCTTTTTAAAATCACTTCCAAACATGCGAAACCTGATTTACTTCCCTTTTAACTGCTCGCGTTCTCTTGTAGCTTTAATGTAATGTTGTTTTTTAATGCTGTAAGATGTTCCTCAATTCCCTGTTCTCAATACTTGAACATGTCTTAATTGTACTGAATTGTATTTTATCCCTCATTACTGTAAGCCATCTTGGGTCCTTTTCCAAGGAGAAAGGCAGGGTAAAAATACTGTAAAATAAATAATAAAAATAATTTTAAACAGGATTTTCTTCCATAGTGTAACCGCTAGAGATGGGCACAAAATGAATAAATAGCATTTCATTTTGCTTCTGTAGTATTTTGTTTTGTTTCATTTGTAACAAATTTTTAAAGTAGTTTGGTTATGAAACAAAGTGAAATCAAATGAAACACTATGCTCTCCTGGGTCCTAAAGGACCAAAATGGCAGGGGAGCTTCCTCAAGCAATTCTAACTAACCCCCTGAAATTTGGAAAGGTTTGGGGGTCAGGGAGCTGAACTGTACCCCTAGGAAAGAATCTTTCTAATTGGAATCGGAACTTCGGAAGCCAAGTCACAGGTGAGCCAAGTGGCTTGGCTTCCAATTCCAACAGAAATAGTTTTTCTTAGGAGCACCCCCTTCGGAGATTCATAAATCAGCTCCCTGAACCCCCCCAAAAAAAAACCTTTCCAAATTGTGGGGGCTTTCAGGGAAGAGCTTGCACTCCTCTTCCATTGATTTGTCTAGGATAAATTGTTTCATCCTAGAAGGAAAAATGGTGCTACATGATGAAACAAAATAAAACGTGCCCTACTGTTTAATTAGGTAACAAAGTAATCTGTTATCTAATGAAACGGTGAAACAGCATTTCATTTTTCATTTTGTGCCCATCTCTAGTAACCACAGTCTGAGTTTTGTTTATTTCAGGAGAATGTTTCCTTGTCTAGCATCAGTGAACATAGAATTGCAGCTGAGACAAATCTCATAGATGATAAATTATCCACAATCTGAAACCATGCTTTTGTTATATCGGTTTCCCCAAGTATAAAGAAAGTCACCTGTGGGACTTGCAGTAGAAAAGAGGGGAGGAAAAGATTTGGAATGCTCATACAGAGAGTCATAGAAATATCATGAATATTGGTATATTAAGAGTTAAGAAGAACTCCCCCCCCCAAAAAAAAAAAATAACCTATGTAGAGTTGCAAATTACTATAGAAACTATTACACTGTGTGTTCCTGTGGTTATTTGCAATTTTTTTATAGAGATGGCAGTGGATAATTATTTGAAATTTGCATTTTATTCACTGGTTGTCATGAAGTATCTCCTGTGTTAGCAGTTTATTTCTTGAAGTTGTTCTTAAAGTGTCATATTATCTCTACCAGGATATAAGATTAAACACCGTAAACACTGGAAATAATACAGGATATATTGGTGGGAATATGATAACTCAAAGGCTCAGTTCCATGAACATTGAACAAGTACATTATACATAGAATGCTTACATCTAGCTTGTATATCAGGCTAAAATATGGCTTTCTAATATTCAGCTTATTTGCATTTTTCTCCAAAGGAAAACAAGCTTTGTCACTCAGCAGGATAGTTTAAGTGCTTAGAGGCAACATTCTTGTGGACGTTTTGCTGTTCAAGCCATATGGATATGAATGGGCATAAGCCCTTTAGAGCTTGAAATCCATACACCATAGAACCCATCTTTTACTGATATGAGCCCTACTATTTCCTGTATGAAAGATATAAAGGATATTCAAGAAATCCTTCATTTTTATTAAATTATTCAGTCATGACTCCATGGGAAATATAATGTGGAACAGAAACCTATCAGACAGCCACAATGAAAAAATTATACAAGGAAAGCTTAGTTGCAGCAGTGGTGGTGGTGGTGGTCTCCACAATGTGTTCAAAATGTTACTATGCTAAGTGAATGCACTTTTCCTTTGAGAGTCTGTGTACACCTACAAGTACAGAATGACTGGCCAATTCCTTTAAAACATATGAACAACTCTTCCAGTGGTTCTAACCCTGAAATCCTAACCAATCATTTTGCACTTTTTAAATAATTTGCTATCTGAAGACATTCAAACTACAGTAGTACAATGAGTTACGAATGCCCTGAGTTATGAAAAGTTTGAGTTACGAATAGAAAGCTGCTGGTATAGGAATATTTTGAGTTACAAAAAAAGCCTGTGTTTTTTTCCTTACAAAAGGGAAAAGTAAAAAAAATATTCATTTTCAAAATGACTCCTGCTTGTTTGGAATAGTAATACTGCCATCTTGTGGGCACCCTACAGTGCTGCAACTGGGAAAAAGTAGGAGCCATTTTGAAAAGGGAACCTGAGAACCGGGGCTTCTGTTTTTCAATGACCTTCACACAATGCCCCATTTTGGAAATATTTGGCAGCATTTTGGGAACTTTTTAGGACCTTTGGTGGATTTCTCAAGTGGTTATAAGGTAGGTTGCTCATCTTCTGTTTGCTTGCCTGTTAACTGTGCTTTTTTCTTTCTGAATAGGGGGTGCCACTTGGAACAAATTAATCCACTTCCAATGCATTCCTATGGGAAAGTATTTTTGAGTTCAGAAAATTTTGAGTTAAGAAAATGCATTCAGAACTGCCTGATTTTATAGGAATCACTCTTGTTCACATTTTCTTAGCACCAAAAAAATACCTCCCATTCTTTCTTTCAGGGGAATAATTTGTGGTTCCTCTTCCTCATACATACATACATACATACATACATACATACATACATACATACATACATACATACATACATACATACATACATACATACATACATACATACATACATACATATTCAATTGAGAAGGCATTTTTGAGTTGGGGAAGGCATTTTTGAAAGGAGATAAATATCCTGTCCTCTTTACTTCTGTCAAATCAGAGACATGCATGTCATGAAGTACTTGAGGTTGGTGAAGTCAGGCAAGTGGGAGATAGCAGGAAAGATTCATGTTTTCACAATCACTTTGAACTTTAGAACTCAGCTGCAGTCTTGAACTATTCCTAGACCAAACTTTTAAGCAGAGATGGGAAACATGTGAGTATCCAGATCTTACTGAAGAGCACTTCTCAGCATTCATCACCACAGACAACAACACAAGCAATGGAGGGGAAATAAATAAATAAATAAATAAATAAATAAATAAATAAATAAATAAATAAATATTTTAGCATCCTTTATTCACATAAAGCCCCTCCAAAAGTAATTAAAAAAACAAAACAAACTCCTCCCATAATAACACAAAAATCCAAAGGGCACATCCCTAGTGGGTGTTACATCCCTAAGTTGCCTATGAAATTTTTGACATGATTCATTTCATTGGGATCTGTTTCCAGCTTTGGAAGAGCAAGGTCTAATTATTAATTAAAACAAGTTGTATGCATAAACCCAAAGTGCCTGCAGAGTAGACAAGACTATAATGTAGGTTTATAATATCTTTGCAAATCCAAGTTTCAATAATCAAGAAACATCTTTGAGGAGGCAAACTTAACAGTATTCAGGGGACGTGCTGGAAATGAGTTTTAGAATTTAGCGGGCAAATGAAGAATTAAAGCCACATAGCAAATATTATTGCAATGTGGAATATGAGGTTTCAGAAAAGGAGTAGGAAACCAACCACAGGAAAGTGCCCCTAGGCACCCAGAGATACTAAATAGGCAGGAAAGCCTTCCATTATTATCCTATACAAATGCCAGGTGCTGTAGGCGCCTGGAGTAGGAACTGGCAAGCCACTCCAGTATTCCTTCCAAGAAAACGTCATGGACATGGGATCACAAAGAGTCGGTCACAACTGTAACAACTCACACACACACACACAAAATTCCTCTTAAGTTTGGTGAAGACCTGGTTTCAGATATCTGAGTTATAAACCCACAAAATAAGCCTCCTAGGAAGGTGCCCTTGGGAAATCCAATTTCACCAATCTTGGAGGAAATGTGAATCAAAGAAGTCTTCTCTGTGAGTTTGGTGTCTCTAGGAACCTGTGGAGAACTTTCTGGGGGAGGGGTGCTGTTTGGGAGTACATGTTGGACACCAGAAAGTCCATGTTTGCCCATCTTGGAGGAACTGTAGAGAAGAGTCAGTGGGAACTTTCCTATAGGTTAGATGGCTACAGGTGCCTTGGAAGGCCATTTTATACCCAATGCATCAACAAATCAAAAATTGCCAAAAATAATCAATTAATAGTCATTAGAAATATAAATTTGTACAAATACAAATTGACAAATTACAATTTTTGGATGATTTTTAATTAATGCCCATCTCTAGTAAATACTCATTTTTATAGAAAAGCAGATATCATATACCAAGCATAGTTCATTTTGAATGAATTATATGTTTTTTTTTTAAAGTCCAGATTTTCCATTCCAAATATACAGATTCTTGCAGGAATCAATGCTTAGAAATTAGAAATTTTTGCATTAAGCATTCAGTGTGCAGAAATCACAACAAGAAGATACCTTTATGGCCCATTAACTAAGCAATGAGGATCAACTTAATGCAAACTTTATAGCTGAGAAACCCCTCCCTACCACCTGAGCTTGAAACATGAACCATACGGAAGCTTGAAAATTGTGCTACAAATGGGTATAAAATAGGTACAGAATGATAGGTAGAACCCTCTGATAGACCAGAACCATAAATACCTGAGCCATATTTATAACTATGCATAAATTGGATATCAATGTAGAAGCATTCCAAAGTAAACAACATTTTCCTCCCTGTTAGAAGCAGGTACAAAGTATTTTCATGTGCATGAAACCCTAAAGTCAAATGATCAGGAAGGGGAAAAGACAACAAAGGAAGGCTTCTCATACTCCATTTCATACTCCATGAGAATTGAAAGTGTTTTGGTTTAAAAGCCTGGGGGAAGTGCACAGCCTAAGGACCAGAGGCTGCAGGAGTATTGATGCCTTGGACTTAGCTAGCTGTAAAACAATGAGGAATAATAACAATGATGGACCTCTGAGTTACTTTGTTTTCTTGAGGTATTTCCTGACTACTGAAATTACTGATTCAGCTGGGAGTTGATTTGGCTGACTTTACCATTGCAGAGTACACTGTAAGTCTCTAAGCTTGTTTGGAAATAGTTTTTGGCACTTACTCAGATAGCACCAGATGTACTATTTGCATAAGTAGGGTGTTGTGCATAAGGTTGCATCTCTTTTGGCTGCCTCTCGATTTATTACACTAAATGGTTCTTGCACACAGATGGACCAAAAAAAGTGAGAATCTCCCCACTGTGTATCTGACAAAGGGGTACTAAATGTTTTTTTAAAGTATTTTGAGAGGCATACCAGCTTATTCTGTTCTCTTGTGGTAAAGCTGGTATAATTTATAATATAAATATTTTATCAGTTTGCTGTAGCCAAAGTAGAATCTATTACAGACTGCAGTGGGAGATGGAAAGAAAGCGAGAACAGAAAAGACCAGCCTGTTTTTAATGCTCCTGGTCCTGTTGTTTTCTGTTGCTGACCTTGCCTGAAGGCCTTCTGATAAAAAAAAAATTGCTAAGCAGAAAGGGGGGAGTGTGCCTTAAAAATATATTGCAAGTTCCATCATTTCTGATTAAAGAGGTTGGCTAAACAAATGTATGAAAGAGTATTGGCCTAAGTAAATGGATAAATTAACAACTATGTAAAAACAACAACAAACCAAAAAGAACAGTTTAGAAGGCAAAAGTTCTAAAGTGATCACTTCTCAATGAATGTATATATTAAGCCCCCATTGTGGTTGTGGTTTCAGATTAGTATCCTTATACATTAGTTATGTGCTGAACAATCACAAGATCCCTTGCTCTCAGATATTTTATGCATCTCACTATGCAGTGTTCCAGGCAAGACTTTATCCTGCAAAGTGAGATTTTTCTGGTCTCATCTTCCTCTTTATTTTATTGATGCTTTGAGTTCTGCACAGGAAACAAAGCCATTCTGCTCAGGATCTATAAACATCCTGTACAGGATGGCATTTCTTCTGGCCTTTCTAAGTACATTGGAACCATTTAAAATGCTATTATATGCAGAGGTTGTACAAATCCAGTGCAGCTTGGCAAATATATATGGAACATCCAGGGTTAAGAACTGTAGTTCTCATGTGCATTTGGTGCCTATATGCTAAATTAAAGATCCACCCCCTCTGTGCTCTTTGTACAAGTGAGTATGTTGAGAGCAGAGAGTTTGAGATGGAAAGCCACCAACCTTTATGTTACACCAAAACTTAGTAGCACATTTTATTTGAAAACAGAATTTGTTCTGAGAAAACAAAGAGGGGTTCTGCACTGCTAAGCACATTATTTCACTTCAAAGAGATCACATTAATGGGAATACTGAGCTATAACTTTATGATGAATAATTGAGAAACACTGCAATTACAGGAAAAATTTGCTTTGTATTGGGCTCATAAAGAGCACAAGTATAAGGATAAATATTGTGTTTTGGTTAGTAGTAATTGCATTTGGCTTGCATCTGATTAGTCACGTTGGTTTTAAAAGCTGAAAAGCCCATTAATAAATTGGAAATTAATGAATGAGATAATGCACAACATTTTCATGTAAATAAATCTTTAAAGCAATTACATTTAATAATGCCATTTTATGACAACAAGATTAGAATTTGTATATAGAAACAACATTCCCTGTATTTCGTGTATAGCAAACACATGAAGTAATCGGAAATAAAGCAATATTAAGGCATCAGTTTTAATCTGTTACACAAAGGTCTTGTCTTTAAGGCTAATGCTTGCAGGGAATTACCGTATTAACTAAAATAAGCAGACCTTATGGGGCTCATTATGCTTTATCAAATATTAATTTGCATATGTTCACCATTATGTACATCATTGCTTCTTAACCATTACAGCCTATTTACCAGTTTCCCTTTGTACTTCTGCTCTCATTTTGTACTCAATTATTTCTTTTCAACAACGTCCTGCAAATACTTAGGTATGCACATCGTAGCTGGTAAGGTGTAGGGCAGAGTTGAGTCCCAAGAAGAGATTTGTCAGATGCTATACGTCATTTCAGCAGGACCAAAATACCACAGCCAGAATTTTAACTGGACCAGACTAGATAGAGGGAACATGCATTCCCACATTAATAGCAGCAGTACAGGCTGCTGATCTGTTTCAGGGCCCAATTCAAAGTGCTAGTTTTATCCTATAACAGTTTTATCCCCAACAGCTTGAGTCCAAGCTATCTCAAGAACCACTTCTCCCTTTATGAGCCTGCCTGGGTATTAAGATCACCAGGAGAGACATTTCTCATGGTTTGACCACATTCACAGGTGCATTTTGTGGAGATTTCTCTGTTGGTGTTCCAAAACTCTGGAACTTGCTGCTATGGAATGCCAGGCTGGCCCCGTATTAATTGTCTTTCGGCAATCAGACAAATGGCTTGTTCTTCAGGTTTTCCGTTAAATGACTGGTTAATCACAGGGATTTTAAAAAGAGAGATTATTGTATCCTGCGCTTTTACATATGTTTTTAATGTTGATCTTAGTTATCAGCTTTAATAGATTTTAATTCTCTTGTATTGCAGTAAGTTATTATTTTCATTTTTAAACTGGGTTATTTTAAAACTTGAATATTTTAGTACAGCCACGGTCAAGCTTTTTTAGCCACACAACCATAAATACTATGGTAGGCAATACAGGCTGAATCAGAATTGTATAAGTCACATAATGAACCGTATAAGAGGGAAGAATTGTTTCTGGTCTATGACTACATTCAGATGTTCTCAGGTCCCTGTCAGGACTGGCTGCTTTAGGAGAAAGATGCACTTAAATATTTAAAAATAAATAAAGACAGGGCAACAATGATTTACACACAGCTTTAAGTTATATTTCAGAGCCAAATCCAAAGAACTACAGTAGCATTAAGAGGGTGGAAGTAGACCACAAACTAATCATGACTTTTTAAAAAAAAAAACATGAACATTTTGCATCTGCCAACCATTCTGACCACACCTGACCTTGTTTTAATTAGATTTAAATTTGTAAGGGATCTCCAGGTAGCCCTGGGAGGGAATCCTAGACAATACCTGCCAGAGTCAAGAAGATGATGGTAGATGGGCCAATTTTCTAGTTCAAAGTACCTCTGTAGGTAGTAGGCAATTCCAGATGAGACATTTTTAATCCTAAATGCCTCTGATTGATCACTGAAATTAATGGTATTTTCACCCACTATTAAGATGATGTAAGGCTTGTCTTGGGTTGAACAAGAAGAGCACATGAAATTTTGTAGTTTTGCAAGTTTTGTTTTGTTTTGTTTTTGTTCTCTCCTGAAGGAATCATTTATTTTGTTTGGGTTTGTTCCTTGGCCGGGGGCAGTATTGAGTGGCATGACAAGTGGTTACTATTCTTATATTTTAAAAGTCAGCCTTACATATTTTAAGCCCATATTTTCTTTCATTCTTCCTGCCGCCTACACCCAAGAGTACAAGCAACCAATTCACCCGTTTCGTAACACTTCTTGCCTGTCATGCTGCAGACTGCAGAATTCTATGAAAATCTACAGAAGAAACTAGAGCTGCTATTTCTTCATTTGCTGCTTTTAAATATTTTTAAAGCTCTTTCAGCACTCAGCTTCTGGATGTTTTAAGATCTTGTGCCTGTATTTTGCTTGGTCTCGGGGGTGAGATATCAAGCGGCTCTCAGCAATGTGTTTGATAGAGGTTTAGAAGTTAATCTGGTTAAGTTCTGCACTAGACATGGGCATGGAGTGGCGAAATTGTCATTTCCTTTTCGGTTATCATTTCAGTTACGTAACGGAAACAGTAACGATAATTATGCCGCTCCAGCTTGAACCCGACACGAAAAAAGAAAAATTGGGTCGGGTTTTTCATTGTCGTTAATGGCATCATGGCGATCGTGCGATGCCAAGCAGCACAGAAAAAAAGTTTTAAAAAGTAAAAAAAAAAAACAACCAACTCCCGGCCAAAAGAGCAGGCGAAAATATGCCTGCCTGAGGACACCTACCAGAGGGGTGGTTTCTGGGGGGCCTCTCCCCCTCCTGTCCTGGGCTGCTTGCACCAGGCTGGGGGGGGTCATCGTCGTCGTCTGTCTCGCTGCATGCCATGCGGTGGGGGGGGATCCAAAATGGCGACCGCAATTTTTCTTTTGAAATCGTGGTCAAAAAACACACCAAATCGCCACAGAAACATGTGAAATTTATTTATTTTAAATGCCTGAATTTTAATAGTAGCAGCAGTTGGTTTTTTATAGCAATAAAATGTTGTATTGATTTTATTTTATTTTATTTTATTTTTTAAGACCCGCTCATTTGGGCTGGGCATGGGATGGGACCATGCAAATTTTTTGAACCATTCCACCAATGGCATCACCAGGTTTTTGACTGACACTTCTGGATGTTTCAGAGGGCATAAAAAGCTGAGGCACCTTCCAGAAATCGCAGTCAAGTGTATGGATGTGGTTGAGGGAGGAGGGCTGGCTGCTGGTGCTGGTGTGATCCGATCAAGATTGAGGAGGGAGGCTGGAGGCTTTAGGATTTAAGTTAGGCAGGCAGGGAGGGAATTGAATTTAGAAAATAATTTCTTTGATTCCCTGCAGCTTTGTCTGCTGAAGGGAATAGCAGTTTATTCTTTATTTCTTCTCTGGCAGTTTGTGAGGATTTTTTTCTGATATTGGATAAAGGGGGAGGTTCGACTGGGAGTGGGAGGTGTGGATTTATTTTAAATATATTTTATATACTACCATTTATTTTCTATTTTCCCAACTTCAATTTGCTTGCACACACACACATTTGGGGTGCAAGCCAAGAACAGAACCTCTATCCTAAGTGATATCCTAACTGCCCACTCTCCCGTCTGCCCATGCCACCACCCACCTGTGGCCCGCCCCGCCGCCCGCCCACTTGCCCGCCTGCAGCTGCCGCCCACCCACTCGCCTGCCCGCATCTCCCCCCTGCTGCTGTCACCGCACGCCCATGGCCCCCCACCACCGCCGCACGCCCGCACCTCCCCCGCCGCCTGCCGCCTGCCCCGCCCACTGCCACTAGCGCAAAAACACCTAGCGCCGGCTCTGATTGCGGGACGCCCCTACGCTCTGGGAAGTCAAATCACACTAAATCATGGAGGAAACGAAAAAAACAAACAAAATGACAAATTTTTGAAAAATTTCGTGACAAACGGAAACGACCCGAAACGGACCTGTTCCCACAAATGAAAACTCGAAACATCATTTTTTCTGGTCGTGCCCATGTCTATTCTGCACCTGTTGTTTATCAATGGAGAGAAAAAGGAGAGAGAAGTTAAGTTACCTTTTCTCCTATCTGAATAACCTCATTGTGATGTGGCAATGGACTGAAAGAAGCTAATGAAAGTCTCTGTTGCATCAAGAGAAGCAAGATGTGCAATGCTCAGATCAAGAAGAATATCACACCACTGAATTCTGCTTTAATCAGACCTCTCTGGAGCACTATGGACATTTATGGGCTCCTCAGTTTATGAATACTATAAAACAGCTGGAACATGTCTAGAGAAGGATGGCAAAGATGGTAATCAGAATTCTTGTAGCACTTTTAAGACTAATTTTTTTAAAAATGATTTTTCATAAGGTCTCGTGTGCCCACTGCTCTTAAAGCAGAAAAGACTGTCAATGATATTTTTTCACCCAGGACCGAAATCCCTCCAGAGACCCAGCCATTCTGTTCCTCTAAAGAATTATCTTTGCCAGACCAGGCGGAAATAAACAGTCGACACACGTTTGATTTGGGTTAACAAGGGCCACAATTTATTAACAGTATAAAACTCAACGTAACTTTAATGAGGGCCTGGAGCGTAGCGCACCTTTGTGGTTGTTACTTAGTCTAGGTCCCTTTCCACCGGTAAATTTTCTGCGGCCTGTTTACTGCCGCAGAACGGATGCCTAGCTGTGTAGGCATCCCCCAATGTTAATGAAGCCTTGGCAGCCCTTTTGTGTGGCAGGTTTTATGCTTTAATCGTGCCTGTCAAATACTGGCCCTAGCTACTTATTTATGGGCTGCCAGGCACTCTGACGATGTCAATTAAGGTCGGGACCTAGATAATCACTGTTTAGTTCTGCGCTACCCGCCACCAAAGAGGCGCACTGACGCCTCTTTACCCCAAACGGCCGAACAATGCGGCCCGCAGGCCCTCATATAAATCTGTGAGGAACAGATTCAAGCCCTTGTCAGACAGGTGAATGCCATCTGACCGGAACAGGTCAGGAGTTCGTGCCGTGATCTCGGGATGCCAAATTACAGAGCCAAGCTCTGACTGAACTACACGGGCCACCTCACGGTTGACTCCCTTCCGAGCCTTGTGCATCTTTTGGGGGGGATGGAGCGGCCCCCACAGCAACCTCGGGATGATGGCTGACCACATGATGATCGTGTCCGGGCGATGCTTCTTAAACGTCCTCAGGTCATCGATGACCTGGAGGATAAGGGACTTGCCCGACATTCGGGTCAAGTCATTTCCACCAAGGTGGACCACGACAATGGCCGGGTGAGGGTCAGGGGGATCACTGAGGGCGGTTGGCAAGAATGCCCTCCATAGCATCCCCCTTCGTCCCCTCCACACCAGATCGGCCCACTGTCCCAGGCCGAGATCGCGGCCACGTCCTGACTGCACTGCGAACTTGGCTGCCCAAAAAACGAAACTGTGGCCGTAAATGATGACTCGCGCCCGTCCTCCCGGAGCGAGACCTGCAACGAAAGAACAGAGACAACTGGCCCGGTATTACCGGTCCATTAAGGGGCGGACGTAGGCCTTGAATTGCCTAGATCGCCATCGCCCGATCCGCTGGATCCCAGCCGGATCGACCCGATGGCAGCGGCTGTGGAGGCAGCGCCGATCCTAAACGAGTGCGTGCCAAAACGCCAACCAGAGATACCTGCGACCTGGAGCGCCCTGGATGATACATGCCAGAATTGATACCGTGTCAACGGGATCCATTTTGATGCTGAAATAGGTACCCCGCCCGGCGCCAATCTGGCGGGTGTACCGGTGTAATGCTGAAATTGGACAAATCTGAGGCAGTGAACACCTACCGAGGCGTATCTCTGCACCTCTGCCGATCTGATCTGTCTTAGATTTACGGATGTGGAGAACCACATGATCCTCGTAGAGAGCCATGTCGTCCCATTGGAGAGCGGTTTTGATGCATCCATTTGGGAATGGGCTACCAGTTCGCTGACTCTGAAGGCCCCAAAGAATGCTACCAACGTGGCAGCCTGGAATAAACCAACTTCGAACGGGTCAGAATACACCTGCGGCCAAACCTGCCAACTTACACAGCATCCCTGGGGATATAGGAGTCCTGTCATCCCGGGCCTACCCCGCTCCTCGCCCAGCCTTCAATCATTTTTCCTATTCGAAACTGACAATCTGGAATTTGGAATCCCTGCGCCCTGGCATAATAGTACAGGGCCGATTTATTTGCCCTGTATGGTTCTAGGGGCCAGGCCTTTAAAATGTAAATGTACCGCGAATTGGACCAGCTGGTCCGCCCGAAGCTGGCCAGAGTTGGGAGAACCCCTCAGCCGCGCAAAAGCGTGCGTACTCGGTGCAGGCCGTAGAATACGCCCGGCGCGTATTGGGCGCCAAAGCCATGCCCATGGCCCGATTCGCCTCTACTCTCCAAGCCTCCATACCTCGGTTGGCAGAATGTCGGGGTCCAAGAGCGCCTGAGGTGCTAACGATCTGAACCGCTCCATCTGTTGGCGGGACAGAGCATCAGCAGCTCATTCCGAACCCCGGCACATGGTGGGCTCGGAATAATATATTAAACTGGAGGCATCGGAGGGTAAGGGCGCGAACCAGTCCCATAACCCGTTTTGATTTGGACGTCAACTTGTTCAGTATATGCACCACCGCTTGGTTGTCACAATTAAATTGCACCACCGAGTTGGCCAGACGGTCCGCCCACAGGAATACCGCCCCGACTATGGGGAATAATTCCAAAAATGTGAGGTCACGGGTAATGCCGTTGACCTGCCACTCCTCCGGCCAACTGCCGGCGCACCAACGCCCCGGAAATATAATCCCAAGCCCAAGGCCCCCGATGCATCAGTCTGGACCTGAGGTTCGAGGCGCGATCGTTTCCGATCGCCAAAAGCAAATACCGTTGAAATTGGACAAGAACTGCAGCCAAATCCTGAGATCACTTTTCATATCCGCCGAGATACGGCGCCAATGATGAGGACTACGTAGCCCTGCAATGGCGTCGCATAGTCGGCGAACAAAAGCCCGACCTGGGGCAACCACCCTGCATGCAAAATTTAAATGTCCAATAATCTGCTGGAGCTCCCTAAGCGTGGCCTTCTTTGTGCCAAAAGCCCGGTCAAGCGGGCGTGGAGGTCAACTAACTTCTCCTTAGGGAGTCTACACGTCTGCGTTGTGGTATCCAGCTCGATACCCAAAAAAGTGAGCTTAGTGGTGGGGCCCTCCGTCTTGTCCGCCGCTAGCGGTAAACCTAGCTCAGCTGCCATGGCGTGGAAGGTAGCCATGAGTGACTCGCATTGCCGAGTGCCTGAAGGTCCAGCGAACAGGTAATCATCCAGATAATGAATGATGTGGGAACTGCCTGTTCGCTGACGCACTGCCCATTCTACAAAACAGCTAAAGCGTTCAAAGGCAGAACAAGAGATCGAGCAGCCAAAGGGCATAGCCCTGTCCAAATAATAATGTCCATCAAATGCGAATCCTAAGAGTTCAGCATCCTCTGGGTGAACTGGGAGGAGTCGAAATGCTGATTTAATATCGCACTTCCCAATTTCGGCCCCCACGCCACAGCTCCGTACCATCCTGATGGCTGCATCAAAGGATGTATAACGGACACTGCATAATTCCTGTGGAATCATATCATTCACTGATTCCCCCACCGGGTATGACAAATGGTGGATGAGACGGTATTCACCCGGCGCCTTCTTGGGAACGATGCCCAAGGGGGATACCCGAGTGCGGGGAGTCGGCGGATGATTGAATGGTCCCAGGATCCTGCCCTCACGCAATTCGGACGCTATCTTTTCCCGCACTATCTCCTCCCTTCCTACGACTGATTTCAAGTTGCCAGCTAGAAAAGGAGCCCGCTCCCCAATAGCCGGTATGCGGAAGCCATACATGAAACCGTTCAAGATGTAAGAAGCATCCTCCCGGGAGGGGTAGCTACGGAGCCACGCCCTCAGAACCGGCACTCGTATGGGACTAGGTCCCTTTTGGAGGTGGGGGAGACCCCGGCTGGTTACGCTTACCCCCAGTCTCCCTCCCTCCGCTGCTTCCTGGTTTACCCCGGGGGCAAGTGGAGGCCGGGTGGTTTGCGCCGCAGGTGGAACACATATGCCTAAATTTGCACTGGCGGCGCCCACAAGACCCCTTGCTGTTGTAGTCAAAGCAGACCAGTCGGGGTTGAACCATTCTGAATTACCAACCTGGCCGGGCGCGAGATGGCGTGTCCGCTATCGAATCTCTCGTGCATGGCCTGGCGCGGGGCACTCATCACCCTGAGCCACAAATAACTATGGGGTCTGTCCCAGCGGAGGGAGGGGTCCTTGGCTATCCGGCGACGAAAAGCCGTCGTAAGCCAGCCAAGCTGAAGCCGGGAAGTCCGAACGGGCCCTGATAATATTGTCCAAATAGTGCCATAGCACAGCACCTTTTCTGGGTGGGCCTCAGCATAGATGCTCACGTACATAACAAAAGCCGTCAGCCAATTATTCCAATTTTTTCCGGCTTCCGCTTCTTAATTTCCTTCTCCTTCTCGTCCAGCTTCTCCAGGTCTTTGTTATCAATTTCCCTGTTCAGTAAATCAAATATGTCCACATACCTCCCGGACACAATCTTTTCACGCATTGCGTCCGAAAGGTGATCACCTAACGGGAGGGACTCGTCCCCCTCCGGTAAATCCAACGGGCTGACTGCCGCGCCCTCTGGTTCCCCAGCTGTCCTGGCAGTGAATTGCGCCGGAGGGGCCGGACTGCCATTGCCGGTCCCTCGCTGGACTACGTTCAGGCCTGGACTGGGATCCGTCTGGGCAGCTGCCTCCGCCACAACCGGGCTCTGCGCGCCCGAAGCTGGCGGAGGGAGGCCAGGGGGCCTGAGTCTCATGGAGTCAACTTCCACCCGTTCTCGCACTACAGGGTCACTCCCATTCCAGGGCCAGAGTACCCGTCTAGGCGTGTGTGTGTGCATGGTAGACTCACCCGGTGGAGGGTTGTGGATAGGCGCCCGTGGTTGTGGTCGAGAGGGGTGAGGTCCATCGCCTGGTCCTGGGGCTGTTCCACAATAGTCTGGGTAGCTGTCGCCGATACGGCTCCTCCAGTGGGAATCGCTGGTATTGGTGTTCCCGCCTCAGCCGCGTGCGAGGCCTGGACTGCCGGTTGTATACCTGCAGAGACTTGGGATGAGGATCCCGCCATAGCGTTCTCCAAAACAGAAATACGGGACATCATGAGATCACCCAATACTTTAAGGCCTGCTCGGCGATATCCTTTGGTGTCCCTGGACGGCCTCCCCCCATAAGAAGCCTCCATTCCCTTCTGCTTGGCACGCTCCTTCTCTAGGCGGGATAGTTTGCTCCAAGCAGCCGCGAATGGCTGCCAATCCTCATCGGATGAGGATGAAAGTTCTGGAGCTGGTAATGGGGCTGAGCGTCTGCGCGGCTGGGCCTTGCCCTTGCCCTTGCCCTTGCTGGCGCTCGACTTAGGCGGCATGATGCAGTTGGGAACGCTGCCAAATGCCAATCCCAGATCCCAGTGGGAGAAAAGGGTATATTGCCAGATGCCCAAATATTGATCCCAACTAAGTCCCCCGGGGGGCGGATGGATGCGGATCTGCCTTGAAGGCCTAAGGTTGTTAGCGAAGGTGGTCAACAAAATGGCCGACCGCCCCCCAAAATGGCCGCCTGCCACCTAGCACACCACCTGTTACCCACCCCAGTGCGGCCGACCGGCCAGACAACCAGGGAACGAAATGTCCCCCAACGCCAGTCCAGGGATCCCCCCTAACTCCCCCTAAGTGCCTTACTTCGCTCCCCACCCCAGGGTGAATGAAGGATGGAGTTGGATGGGCCTGCCACGTGGGGAAGGGCCCCTAGGGGAGACAAAATGGCCGCCGCGACCAAACCCCGGGCCTGGGTGTGCGTGCCGTCCGGTCGCTCTGGACAGGGGGTAAGCTCTCCAGATTATTCCCCGGGGGGTGAGGGTGTGCTGCTCAGCCGTGTCCCTACCACCTCCCGAGGATCCCCAGCTCGCCGCTTCCCAAGCTGTCCCTTTGGGGTGGTTAGAAAACTTCCTGCTATTTATTTATTTATTTATTTATTTATTTATTTACTTATTTATTTATTTTCCCCACCTCAGCCACCCATCGGGGATTCGAACCAGGAGACCCCGAGGAACCTACTGCCTTTGCAGGCGCCAAACCCACTGAGCCACAAGGGGCTCCTTATCGAATGGCAGCGGCAAGAATCCCGCACCCGACCTCTTAGCCGCTGCCCCGAACCCCTCCGAGGGTCCTCTACCCCCTCGCGCAGGGCAGGCTCACACGAGCCTGGCTCCTCTGCCCTCCCCCCTCCCGGTTCCCTCCCACTCCCCCGGTAAGAGAATTAAAGAAGGCACTCAGCCTTATCTCCGATCAGCCAGCTGACGGGCGGCTGCGGAGATTGCTGCGCTGCTTCCCTGCAGCGCGGAGATTCCCCTATCGCTCCGATCTCCGCTGGCCAGCTGTCAAGCGGAGCCGGAGCCGAGGCGAAGATCTTCCTCCCTGCTGAAAGCTAAATCCGCGCAGGAAGGTCGGGGGAAGCGCGGGGGGGGCTTAAATATCCGCGCTGCCCCGACGTGCACCGCGCGGCAGTTTTGGCCAACCGGCGACTGATTCCGCCGGCTGGCAAAGATGCCCCGCCTCCGCAAGTGGCGGGACGGAGCTACCATTGAAAACACAAAGGCTTATGGAAAACAAGTCACTTTTAAAGGTGTAACAAGACTTTTGATTTCTCTTTTGCTGCAATGGAATAACAGTGTTACTGGCCAGATAACCTTCTGAAAGACAGTAATTGGTCTGGAAACCAGGTCCTAGGAATAGTTGAAGGAGCTGAACAGGTTGGAGAAGACAACTCTAAGAGACACTTTGATAATTACCTTCAAATACTTGAAAGGGTGCCATGCAGAAGAGAGAGCAAGTTTGTTTTCTGAGAGGATGACCAATCCATTAAAATGACAATAAATGAAATTTGGATTCAACATATATTTTAAAAAATCCTGATTTTAACAGCTGTTCAGCAGTGAGACAGACAGCTTTAGAAGTAAAGAGTTTGGATAGCCAACTATCTTGCATGCTTTATTTGTTGATTTTATGGATGAGCATGGGGTTGAACTAGATGAACCTTGGAGTCTAACTGAACAGTTTTAAGATTCAGCAATTTATATTCAAGGGCTTTGATGTGTCTAGTCATCTTTTGACTTTTTCCTATTAAAATCAAATCACCATGACTTAACACAAATTAATTTTGAAATGAGGTTAGTGGACTTCTCATGATATATAACCCTTTTCCTGAAGGCTATGTTCTGATTTCCTGTAAGCTACCAACATCTACCTTTTCCAACCATATTCTAACATTTTCTTCTTTTAAATATACTGATATATATTTCAGGTTTCTAATTTGTCTGACCCTGAAGGCTCAAAATGAGGAATAATTTTATTAATAGAGAAGTTTAAACTGTTATATATCTTTTTATAGATACATTTTATAAAAAGTTACAATTTTAGAAATAAATATATATAAATTGTTAGAGAAAATCTATGGGTGGTTAAATTCTTATTTTTCATGTGTACATTTCACCAGTAAATAATTCAGAAATAATCTTAATAATCATAGAACTGGAGAGCTGGAAGGGATAATAGAAGTCTATCCCCTATCAAGTACTAACCAGGCCCGGCCCTGCTTAGCTTCTGAAATCAGGCAAGATCGGATGTGCTTAGTGCTGTAGGTGCTTGGAGTAGGAACTGGCAAACCACTCCAATATTCCTGCCAAGAAATCTCCATGGGCATGAGTTCACAAAGAGTCGGTCATGACTGTAACAACACAACAAAACACAACACACACACACACACACACACACACACACACACACACACACACACACACACACACACACACACACACACACACACACACACACACACACACAAGGAGGCACAGAGGGGAGTTGAGCACCCACCCTCTGGCTCCACTTAGAGTATTTCTCCATGTAGAGTATTTCTGATTCCAGAAGTATGTAGTTCCGAGATGAGTCACAGCAATTCATAACTTGAGCCAGATCTTGGCCGCCACCCACAAGACATTGAATGGTATTACTTCATAAATATTTTTGGCTCACTAAAACAGAAAGAATATTTCAAACTTTCTTTGACCATATTATAGACTGATCCTCCTACCTGATTCCTCTCTAGGATTAATACTGTTCTTAACCCCTTCCAGACACTGGGGAAGTTTTCTGATTGAGAACACGGCCCAACGATTTTGTTAGGAAAATACCATTCACAGTACTTCACAAGGAGTGAGGGATTTTCAGAAGACATTTAGACTCAAGATAGTCACTGTTCGGGGGGGAGTGGTTATTTATTTTGATTCAAGATTCATCAGCCTTGACATATCCCAAATAATGAATTTACAGATTTTTTTTATAAATTGATGAATTTATTTGTCAATTTGTTTTTGACTGTAAAACTTTATGATATGCCTCCCAAGGCACCTAGAGAGACCACAATTGCAGGAAATTTTTCCATGACTATCCTCTACATGTCTTGCATGCTTGGTGATGTTTGGTTCCAAATAGAGATGGGCACGACTCAAAAAAATGGTGTTTCGTTTGTCGTTTGTCATTTAGGGGGTCCGTTTCAGTTTGTTTTCGTTTTTTGTGAAGTTTTTGCAAAAAATTTCATTTTCGTTTCGTTACGTAATGAAACAAAAAATGAAAATGAAAAAGAAAAATTGCTGTTTTGTTAGCTTTCATTACAGTTCAATGTATTTGCCGCAATGAAAATGAAACGCATGACAAAATTTCTGTTGTTTCGGTTCGTTTTGTTTCATTTTGGAGACAAAAATCGTTTTTCATTTCGTTACATAACGAAATGAAAAAACAAAAACAAAAATGAAAAATTGCTCATTTCGTGCCCATCTCTAGTTCCAAATATCTGAGTTATGCACCCCCCAGAGAGGACCCACAAGGAAAGTTCACCCCAGAAACCTAGAAACTTTAGACTTGCAGAGAGATTTCTCCCAACTCTCCCCTACAATCCCTCAAACACCAAGCATGGAGAGTGTCTATAGGTGTATTAGGGAGGCATTTGATAGCACAATGAATCAACAAATCAATGAATCAAAAACTGCTAAAATTCATCAATTTGTATTCAATGGGGCTATAAATTTGTATGAATATGAATCAAGAAATTAAAAGAAATTTTTAAATGAATTTTGGAATTCACTTTTACATTTGTGCCCATTTCTAATTTAGGTTTATGATATCTTTTGCAGAGGGAGCTGGGACACATACGTAATTATATGCTAAAGGTCACAAACAGATGTACTGTATAGACAGCGAAATGCAAACCTACTGAATACTAAATAACTGGAAAGGAGAATGTTTTTCTACATAAATGTTTTGCCTAATTGTTTTACTATAGGCCAATTAGGGTGTTCACTTGCACATCAAAAAGATTAAACACAAAGACCTTCTTAAGAAGTTTTAGAAAAGAATAGATTAATGCTATAAAATGCAACTTGGTTGACATACCTGAATATGTGGCAATAACAATGGCCTAAGTTGTATGCAGAATTTGTAAAATTTATGAAAACATAACCCTTTTCTATGTGTGCATATCTTTTTCAGCCTTTCTAGTTTATAGTTAAGAATAAATACAGCATTTCTGGTTTTCCCAACTAATATCTTTAACAAAAGAAAATACAGACGGCCATAGCAAATGATGAAAACACAGTTCATAAGAACATAAGAAGAGCCATACTGGATCAGGCCAAGAGGCCATCTAGTCCAATTTCCTATATCTCACAGTGGTCCCGCCAAATTCCTCTGGGAGCTGACACAACTGGATATCTGTCTCCTGATACCACTCCACTGCATTTGGCCTTTGAAATACTGTTTTTTTAAGCCTGAAGATTACACATCCCATCATGGCTTCTAACCTGGGATGGACTTTTCCTTCAGGAATCTGTCCTGACCCCCTTTTGACGGCATCCAGCTCAGATGCCATTCACCACATCCTGTAGCAGGGAGTTCTACAGACTAACAACACACTGGGTGAAGAAGTATTTTCCTTTGTATGTTCTCACTTTCCCAACCCTCACTTTGAGTGGATGTCCCCTAGTTCTGGTATTTTGTGAGAGGGAGAAGAGCATCCCTCTATTTACTTTACTCATGCTCTGCATAATTTTGTACTTCTCAATCATATCCCCCTTCAGGTGCCTTTTTTCCAGACTAAAGAGTCCCAAATGCTGTAGCCTTTCCTCATAAGGGAGGTGCCCCAGCCCAATAATCATTTTATTCACTCTAAACTATGACTTTTTTGAGATGCAGTGACCAGAACTGTACACAATACTCCAGGTGCAGCCTTACTATCGTTTTATACAATCACATATAATGTTAGCTGTTTTATTTTCAGTCTGCTTTTTGATAATCCCTAGCATGGAATTGACCTTCTTCACCACTGCCGCACACTGGGTAGATACTTTCATTGATATGTCCACCAGCGCACCAAGATCTCTTTCCTGTTCCATCACGGAAAGCTCAGAACCCATAGTTGATAGATTTTTTTACCCCAATATGCATTCCTATGGGGAATGCTAAACCCTTTTAACACTTCAGGAAATACAAAATCATGGCTACAGTGAACCTACAGTGATTTCTTTAAAAGATTCAATTCACTTTTTATCTATTAGTATAATTTAGTTGTGGTATGCTTTTGCAGTACACCAAGGCTGAATAACTGTGTAATTATCTGACTGTGAGATTTTTATGCATGAGATAATTGCACTGCTAACGGCTGTCTTCATAGTATAGACATGAATAGATGGACTAATTAGCTTCCTGTTTTACCATTTGTACTTCATGGAACTTTCCCCATATATCAGTAACTGACATGAAGTACAGCATGCCCATCTTCTCCCTCAGAGTCTTTTGGCTGGGTCTACTTGAACTTTAAGAATCCATGTGCTGTGAATTCCTCAAATCCTTGAAATTGCATCAGTTACTACAAACTAAGAGCCAAATCCTAGGCAACACTCTAACTCCGATTTGAATGAACAAAGAATTGGAAAAATCAATCCAGGAGGCCGCTTCCAGAGCAAAAGTTCTACAGCAGATGTTGTATATTCTAGTAACCAATGGAACGTAGGTAACACAGAACATAGCCCTTTTTGCAGCTTGAATATCACCCCAGGAATAACAACAAACCATAATACACCACAGCAGGTTGTCAGAAATTCGGGGAGTCAGGGAAAAGCCTTTGCTTATGCTACTAAAGTAAAATTAATCAGGGAAATTAGATTAGAGATTTAGTTCTACAGTAGAAAACAGTTTTCTTTTTTCAAGCTGGTGCTGTTTTCCTCAATTGGCATTATGTTAGACAGTTACTTCACGTCCACTCTTGTCCTGGGAGGAAGTTTGTTGTGTGTTGATGTTGGTCGCGGTCACGTGGTCTTCTTGCGGTTCTGTCCCTGTTCCCGTGTACGCACTGGCGTGATTGATGATACTGGCATAATTGTTTCCGCACGTCCTCATTCCATGATGAGATGTGAAATTCCATGCTTTTGTTCTCCATTTTTTTCCGGCCCGACCTTGCGTCTTTTGATGTTTCGATTCTCTGAAGCCTTGCCTTCAATGCGTTACGGAGCTAAGTTTGAGGCATTTGTCTTTTAATCTCTCTGCACTGCATTGCTAACTCCATGGGGAATGTACTGGTGAATGGCACTTTGCACTCCTGCCACTAGATGGAGAATGGCACGTTGTGTGACGAGCCTTACCTCACGGGCACTCACTCGTATCAGAATGAGAAGCGAGATGAGGAGATTCCCGAGGCCAGGGAGGGGAATCTCTCATCCCGCTTAGATCGCAGTTCAGGGGGCATGGTCAGAACGATCTCCCCTCGTCCCGTAATGGACGTGCAGTTAGATTTCTTCGTACTGGTCCCCAGCGGGACTGTGAACAGCAATGAGATGGACGTGAAGTATCAGTCACCTTCATTATCCTCTTGTTCCTCTCTTACTGGAGGTTGAACAGCATCATGGCTGTACTGAGTTTAGTCACTCACTACACAATGTTGTCAGTTTAGATTATATTAATCTAATCCAGAGAAAGCTGGGAAAGCTTTAAGCCAGATGTGACTCAAAGAAGTCCACATCCAGACTGCAAGCATCTCCTTCATTTCTGTTTGCTGCCATACCAAACAAACAGGTATGTTTTGGTGAGGGAACTGTGCTGGATATGTGCTCAGCAACTCAGACCAAGAAGCAGTTGCACAGAAGCACTTTTTCACAAGTATTTATTAAAAAGAAAATAAATAAAATTCCACAAAAGCACAAAAAGTACCTTAGTTTTAAACAAAGTCAAAACCTATTCTTTCAATGTAACTAGGAGAACATTTTCATTTTTGTGTAATAATCAGTGAGGCATATTTTCTACCCATTGCTAAACATATCTGTGCCCTGCTGGCATGTGCATCTAATAATATCTGCCCATCAACCAATTCCTAGGTGCCTCCTGAGCAGCGAAGCTTAGAGGTTATCAGGGAAACCACGAATGAGCTTTTTAGGACTACAGCAATATTTCCCCTGAAGAATAAATAGCAGTTATCAGTGATCTGGAAGAAGATACAAAATTTACTACTGGAAAGATCCCTGGATGAGCAAAATATTAGCAGGGTATAAAAGGTATGTGCTGCTTATTTAATGGAACTATCAGTCTTATGTGAACAGGCATTTAAAATAAATAAATGCAAAGTCCTAAACAATCTGCAACCATTTTTAAAAGGAAATAAAAGCCTGCATTCTGCAAATACAAGTGTTTTTGGTGTGCGTTTTGTTTTTGTAAAGATTCACTTCAAGTCTCTCTCCTCTTCACAGATTTGAGGGCCAAACTAGAAATTAAGCATACTGTACTTTGAATTCCAGGTACTTACCTTATTTCTCCTCCCACAGCAAAAAATTCCAGAAATGTGTCTCAGCTTACTTGGAAAGTAATCAAATGATACAAGTCAGGCATAAAGCATGCTAAATGCAAAATATATAATAACTAGAGATGGGAATGAATGGCCACAAATTTTGGTTCATCAAACCACAAATTTTGGGCCCTTTGCAACCCATGAACCACAAATTGGTTCATTGGTACCTGAGAATATATTTATTTTAAATGGCTGTCTAAATAAAAAACAACAACACAAAACTAACACCCACCACAGCTTACCCACTGCCACCACAGCCATGTTCCAACTCCCACATCCCTACTTCCACCATGGTGGGATCCAGTATGCAACAAGTTCTAACTTAGTGGCCTGAGTTGCTGCAACCACTGCATTCATGGAATATTGTTATTAGGTTCCCTGCCCCCCTCATCTCTAATAATGACAGAAAATCATGTGTTATAAAAAAACAGTATTATTCACCATGTGAGTGAGGTATTCTTCTAAAACTGTCCCCAAAATGTTGCCTAGTTTGACCCTGTCTTGTCAAAGATTAAAAAAAATGTTTAGTACAAATTGAATAGAATTTAGGTAAACAAATAGTGAATGGGGACACAACTTTTGAAAACCTGAATTTTCTCTACATTTTCTCTTATTAAAATGAAACAAAATGGCTGCCCTAGAACAAATGATGCCACAAATGAAGACCTTCTGCTTCAGGGAAGCTTTCGCTGGGTGACTGTTATGTGACTTTGGATCAATTGTTATGCATTACTGCTTGGATTGAATTTGTAGTACTGCTTGTGTTTTCCATTTTTAATTTTCCATTTCTTGGAGTGTCTTGTCTTTCTTTTTATTTGTTTGCTTATTTTTCTTATCTTTAATATTGCTTTTTTTAATGATGCAAGATGCCTCTTCACAATAAGTGTTCTTAGCTTTGAATATTGACTTTAATGTCCCTTGGTAACTGTCAGAGGCATAGCAAGGATTTGAAGCACCTGGGGACAAAGTTCATTTTTGCGCCACTCCTGCCACCACCCCCACTGCATCACACCGACCCAGAAATGAGGGCCCAATCCTGTCTGCAAGGGGGTCCCGCCATCAAGCCTTAGCGGGGGAGGACGACTGCTGGCGGGAGGGTGCACACTTCCTCCTCCTGCTTCCCCTCCAGGCACCACCAGATTGCTGCCCCTGGGGGACAAATGCACCCCTCTGCCCCTCCAGATATGTCCTTGGTAACTGTTGTACACCCAAAGTTGTCTCCAATTTTGTATAATACCCTTCAGTGTAGTAAGCTCCCTCGGGTTATTTCCAAATCTTGAGATTTGAATCTCAGTAATGAAATCACTTAAATGATCATAGTAATCTACCTTTTCTTTTTAACTTACACCAGTGTATGTGTGTGTTTTATGTAGAGAATCCCCTTGAATTACAGATGATGGCTGCTGACCAATATTACTCAGAGGTTGATTAGGAATTAATTTGCCTGCTCAAGTCATTTTTTAAATCAATTGAAGGTCATGAGTTGTGAGGAAATAACTTGAAATAAAGAGCTAAAATCTTAAAAGTAGGGTCATAATGAACAATGCTAGGTAGGACCCGGTGGGATCATTTCACTTGCCACTGCTTCCATAATTAACATGTGAAGCGATGATTCTTCACTATCTTTCTCCAACCCCTCAAAAACTGTTCTGAAGAGATGAGAAACCCGCTAGAGTAGCTTGACTGGCAGCACAGAGGGACACAGGGGAGGGGAAAAGAAATAAATTACCCCATGATGCAGGTGCAGAATGTGGCGTCCAGATTGGTGGTTGGTGCAGGGCATTTCAATCGCATCACACCAATTCTGGCTTACCTGCATTGGCTGCCCGTTGCCTCCTGGATAAGGTTCAAGGTATTGGTTTTGGTTTACAAAACTCTCTGTGACTTGTGCCCTGAGTATCTGGCAGAGCAGATCTCCCAAAGGTCAGCATCTGCCTATTCCACCAGAGCATCTTTGGTGCTTTCACTCTACGTGGCCACCCCCCGAGAAGCTGGTAAGGTTGTCACCCATAATCGAACCTTCTCAGTGGCTGGTCCTGCGATATGGAATAAATTGCCTTGTGAAATGCACCAAATGGAATTCCTGACAGCTTTTCAAAAAGCTTTAAAGACTTGGCTTTTTAGGGAAGCTTTCAGTGAATGGTGATGTAATGTTTGTTCCCCCATCTTGTTGCCATCCCTTAGTCTTTCTCTTGCCAGGGTCTGGATTTTAAGTGTGTTTCGTCTATGTTTTTTATATTAGCAGTTTAATGTTTTGTTTGCTTTTAATCATTGATTAATTTGCTTTTGTGTAAACTGCCCAGAGTCCCTTTGCCCCCCAAGACCCGAAATAAATAGGCGAGACAACTTCGGATTTGGTACAAACAGGCCACAACTTTATTAATAACTATTCAACTTCTTAACTGATAAAGTCAGGATCACTGAAGGGGACCTGACGCCGTAGTGCAAGCTGGTAACAGGGTGGGATGAAATTCCATAGCCAAGAAGCTCCATAATCAATTAGGTGAAACGAGTTAAATCTGGAGCTTAGCACAGCCCTCGGGAGGCCTCCAGTCATATCTAGCTTAATTTGTCCACTGACGTAGCCAATGTGGATAGACTGATAACGAGGGCTGTGAAGTGCCGTAATGGCTTCAAATTAAGTCACAACTTGGATACGGTTACCAGCTACACTACCCGCCAAGTTAGTGGCCAATAGGAAGGGAGCCCACCCCCGCGGTGAAGAGAATGGGATGGGCGAAAACACATGGCTACTCACGGCCAATCAGAGTAACCACCAAAAATTCCCATCCGGCCCCAAAAGGCGACCAGTTATACTCATTCTCCAACCATAGGGGGGGAGGGCCCCTGAAAATCTCGCCGCTGACAAAATGGTGGTGAGGGACGGGAGCCTTCTTATAGGCTCCCATCCCCAGGCAAAAGAACCCGGATGGGCGTGGAGATAGCGCGCCCAAGCCAGGTCTGGGGAGCAAACGTGCCCCTCCCCCAACAGAGTGGGGATTGGAGCTACCCATTTGGGAAATCGGGCAATCATAAACAGTACAAAGTGCCCCCCACCCCCAAGAAAACCGTCCAGTATTCTTGCATCTTCTCTTTCTTCTTCATCTTTTTTTTTCTTCCAAAAGGCTTCTTAAGGTCCTTTACGCCAGAACTGTGTTGGGTTATAAGTTGGTTGTATCCCTTTCCCTTTTAATAGTACGTGATCTATAAATTTCCCCCAAACATCATAGAAAGTATCTTTTTTTATTTCACCTCTCAAAACTTTTATATTACAAGATAGTTTATCATTTAGTGCTATGTCCCACACTTCCTTATACCATTCAGCAATTTTAAGGTCTGATTTCAGTTTCCAGTTCCTAGCAATAATCAGTCTAGCTCCTGTCATAAGATTTGCTATTAATTCTTTAGTTTTCACATCATATTCATTGATAGATGGTAATGATAACAAAGCAATTTCGGTACACATTTAATATCAGTTTGTAGTATTTCTCTTATCTCCTCAATAATCTCTTGCCAAAACTTTTGAACTATTTCACATTCCCACCATAAATGAAAATAGGGCATTTCCAGCAGAGCTTAGAATATTTTGATTCATTCTATTCATTCTGACTGGAGTCATATACCATCTTAAAACTAGTTTGAAGTAGTTTTCTTTTATTCTGTCTGATAATGGTAAAATCCTCAAATTCCAAATTCTTTTCCATTCATCATTATTTATTTATTTCTCTATGTCTTGTTTCCATAGCTCTCTTATTGTGTCCTGTTCCTATTCTCAAATGAATCTTGAATTATTTTATATAATTTGCCAACTGTTCCTTTCCCTGTATTTCCTTTCTCTGATTCATATGTTGTCAGAAATTGCTCAAATTTTGTATATCCTCTAAGTTGTGTATTTCTCCTAATCCATTCTTTCGTCCAGCTTTCTAACTGGGCGTAATTCAACCACGACAATTCCTGAGTTTGCAGAATACGTTTAATTTCTTGTTTTGATGTCATCTTTTTAATCCAATCTTTTAGTCTTGCCACTTTCCTTAATTTAAATAAGTCTCCCAATTTCTTCATGGTGGGGAAATTTATCTGATCGATCACCGCACCAAGCGGGGAACCTTCCTGTATCAATTTCTTTCCATACTTTTTCCAAGTAAGCAATAGGGAACTTAGAAGAGGATTTTTAATTGGGTAACTTTTCCTTTTTGGGGAAACTAAACACATATTTATTTATGTCTTCATTTAGTTCCTCTGATTGAAGTTCCCACCATATTAGTTTTGAGGTTTAAATAATATTTCCCCCAGGGAGCTAAGCTGATTAGCTATGTAATACATTCTAAGATTAGGTATGCCTATACCTCCCTCTTTTGAGATCTGTACCATAAGCTTTTATTTATTCTTGCTTTTTTTCCACCATTGCAGAATTTATTTAAAAAATCTTGATAAACTTTAATTTCAATTTCTGTGTATTGAATAGGTAACATTCTAAAAGAAAATTTATTTTAGGAAGTATTTTCATTTTTACCATTGCTATTCTACCAAACCATGATAAGTTTAATTTGGAGTAATTTTGTAATTTATTTCTAATCTCTTCCTTTATTTTTGTGTAATTTCGTTCTTTCGTTTTAGTAATGTCTTTATCTAAAAGTATCCCTAGGTATTTTATACATTTACAAACTTTCAGTTCATGATTGGAGATCTCTTCCATGTCTCGATTATCCTGATTGAAAAGCATGATTTCTGATTTCTGCCAGTTGACACATAATCCGGTTGTTTCACCAAATTCCTTTAGGTGTGCTTTTATTCTTAATATATTTTCTACCGGATTTTTTATTGTTAACAAAGCGTCGTCCGCAAATAAACTAATTTTTATCTTGCCTTCCTTACCCATACCTTTAATAAGTTGGACGGTTTTCTTGGGGGTGGGGGGCACTTTGTACTGTTTATGATTGCCTATTACTGTTTTTTTTATATAATTGTTTATCATTGTTGTTTTGTCTTTTTTATGTTCAATAAAAAAAAATTTGGGAAATCGGGCAGTCTAAAAATACAATAAATAAATAAATAAATAAATAAATAAATAAATAAATAAATAAATAAATAAATAAATAAATAAATAAATGTGTATTCTATCAGAACACTGAATTAAGGTTTTTCACATGGCCAAAGGAGACATGATAATATGCAAGCTTTATATATGGAGATGCTTTCATAAATGAAGTTTCTTGTTTCCAGTGAAGTATAAGACAGCATCACCAGATGAATGGATAAATAGGACTAAGAATAAGGTCTAAAAAGAGTGTAAAGCCAACTGGACAAACCATACCATCATGTCTATGATATGTTTGTGTAAACAGGGCTACGGTGATTTCACTTTTGTGAGGGAGAAAAAACAACTCTTCCATGTTTCTATCTCATTTTCTTCTCAAAAGTATAGCACAATATTGTATTGTATTGTTCTGTGGTTGGCACATAAAAGGGACGTATACCTAGCTATAAACAAAAGGTTTTATAATTCCCTTGATGAGCAAGTGCAAATCCTATTATTGTTAATGCAGATTTAAGTGCATATAAATAGGGTAAGCTTGCATGAATTATTAAAGCATTCTGTGTTTCTCAGAAAATCATCTATTAATTAATAACAATCTCAGCAAAGAGAAAAGGCTTTTCTAATAACTTTGATAGCTCTCTTCAGCAATGAAGCATGGAGAAATAATTAAATAACTGCCTCAATTACTTGACAACTTCAGCAAAAAGAATGTCTTTCCAACTTAAAATTGTGTTTTCTGTGTATTTTTCCACTGTTGAAGAAAAGAAAGGCAGACAGTAGGAGACTGCGAATGAATGACAGCTGAAGTAAGGGTAGGTAGCAGGTGGCAATACTATTGAGAAAAATCATTAGGAAAAATACAGTATTGTGCAAAAGTCTTCGGCCATTGCCACCTTTGTTGCTTTAGCAAAGAGGTAATGACTACCCATATTGATTTTTTGGGTCTCTTTATTAAGATACAAAGAGAAAACACAGGAAATATGTACACACCATTTTTAAAAACACACACAATTTTCAAAACAAAATATTTTCTTCAGGTTAAACTCAGTATGGAGTGTACCCTCCCTTGGAAGTAAGCGGAACTTGAACACTTTCAGGGAGACTGTCTTGATGTCTTCTGAAGTAATCTTCTGGTAGAAAACTAGAAGCCATGGTACAAAAACTAAATCTCATCTGAGTGACTGAAGAACAGGGTGGTGGGGTGGGGACATAGTTCTAAAATGGTTGGTCCAGACAATGAAGGGATGTAAGCACTGGCATTTCCCAATGACTTTGTATTTGAACCATTGATTCTCAACTTATTAATGGATCGTCTATGTTAGGATAAGCAATAGGATGAACAGTTTCTGTACCAATTAGACTATTGCATTACTTAGGGAGGTAGAGAACAAATTGTTTGGAAGAAGCTTCCAAAACATAGCCTTTGTGAGGGGTGTGTGGCATTAAAATGGTAAATTGGGCTAAAGAGCCTAAAGCCCTGCTCTTCAGAGTAAAAAAAGGGATCAGAGCTGACACAAATTAGCAGTGACAACATCCTTTGAACTGCAGAGGCAGAAGGGAACCTATGGATCATCAAGTTCAGCCTCTCTCAAGGAGGCACAGTGTGGAACTGAACTCCCAATCAAGACCTAAACCACTGAGCTATTCTTCAGGTCCAAAGCAGTTGAATCAACTCTTTGTAGGAAAAGAAGATGTTTAGCCTATGGAGGGGGAAAAGGAGAGACATACAAAAGTTGTATATTATTATTGACGACATGGAGATAATATATTTGCCAAACCGGAATTATTTAAAAGGGAATTAGACAGACTCATATGGCTAAATGGAATTATTAGTCCTATTTACAGTAGAACTCTTTCATAGAGATCTTACCCTTGATGGGTGGTGTGAGGTCTATTTTTTGGCCTCTTTGGTACTGTAGTCTCATATTAGTGTGTATTTTATCATGCTTGTATTTTTTATGATTTCTTGTGTTTGCTTATGTATCGGGGTTTATTGTTGGGTAGTCACTTTGGTGATCTGCTGTACACCGCCCAGAGTTCCCTATGGGAAAATCAGGCGGTTAATAAGTACAAAAATAAAATAATAAATAAATGGGCACAAAATGAATAAAAAATTCATTTCGTTATTTGTTATTCATTTCATTACATAACAAAATGAATAACAAACAGCCCCCTCAATGGCAAACAAAGTGAAACAAAGTGGAAATTTCCGTTTTATTTAGTTCATTTTTGTTCCCCCTGCCAGCATCTCTTACCTCCTGATGTCTGGGTCAGGGAGCCCTCCTGGCCACCCAGCACTGCTACTGCAGCCAACTAGCCCCCGTGGAGGGGGCTTCAGAGGCCTTGTGCCAGCTGCCCAGATCGCAGAGTGGCCAACACTGACGAGAAGCCTACTCAGAAGGGGTTTCCGTTCCCAGGGCTCTGAAGGTGGCAGTGAGGCCTACTGCTGCTCAGCGAGCCAGGTAACCCAAACCAGTTTATTTTGGTTCGGTTTGCACAAATTTTTGTTTTAAAAATTTGTATGAAACAAAATGAAACAAACTGTGGGGGGGGGCTGAAACAGAACAAACGTACGTACATTTGCCGAGAGTATTATCAGAAACCCAAGTAATGAGCTCTGTAGATTGGCTATGCATCAGATGAGTGGGATCTTCAGGAAGGACGTAATGTAACGACTCAGCATCTAATTTGGATATCTCCAAGTCAAGAGAATCTTCCCCAAGGGCTTTTCTTGGAACAAGAAGAGTCTGTGTGGGGGCCGTGCCTATATGGCAAATTGGTAGCTCTCTGGAAGTCATTAGTTGTAAGGGAGCTGGAGAGGGGTCAGAGTTCAATTTCATGGCCTTGGGATGTATCCCTGCTCATGTTCCTCATGTTCTTCCCTCAGCAGTTCTTTCAGGAAGATACTACAACGTTCCATTTGAGAATAGACTGTGTAAACTATGTTTACTGGAACCTGACTCAACCTCTCATATCCTTCTCTCCTGCCCCTCCCACCACAAGCTTCACCTTTGCCTTCTGACCCCTTATATGTCTAATTTCTCTGGATCCCCGGAGAGTATAACAAAGCGTCTTCTTGAGGACAAACTTCTTGAATTGACAGCCTCAGTGGCTGAATACTTGGCCACTGTTTTACATATTAGTAAAATAGTCTGGGCCCTGGGGCCAAGGCCTGCTATTAACCCAATCTTTTAATCATTTTTAACCTATTTATTTATTTCCTACCTCTTATTTTACATTTTGTTGCATCTGTTTTATATTAATGTATGCCAATAAAGGTTCTTGTGATTGTGATTGATTGATTGATTGAACAAACCGAACCATCATTTTTCTGTTTCCTGTCCACCTCTACCCTTCAATAGTTGGGGTTATAGAAGTGTTGCTGTAACAACTCTAATTTAATGGAACCACTCTAGTTCAGTCTAACAGTTGGATCCAGTCTGTAGAGAATGAGGTTGTCATTAGCTTTTAGTCATTCATTATATGCATGTGATAATGTGGTATATGGTTACACTTCTGTTCTCATGGTTCAATTCTGCTTGTAAACATCTAGTTGGCTGGTATGTGAAGAGAATGCTAGACTAGATAGGTCTTTGGTCTGATCCAATATGGCTTTTCTTATGTTCTCATGCTCTAAACATGCTTTGATAGAAGCAATTTCTCTTATTAGTATCCTGCTGTTCAGTTTAGTAAAGGTTGAAATGAGTTCTGCCAAAAGATAAGGAAAACAATTATGTTTTGATACACCGATAGAGCAAGAATATTAACTCTAAATTCACTCTTGCAGCATCTAAAAGCAGCTGCATTTAAGAGGCAGATGTACTATGTGCATCACATACTGTGAAGGTCACAGATCAA
Source organism: Phrynocephalus forsythii (assembly GCA_029282475.1). Classification (NCBI taxonomy): domain Eukaryota; kingdom Metazoa; phylum Chordata; class Lepidosauria; order Squamata; family Agamidae; genus Phrynocephalus; species Phrynocephalus forsythii. The sequence goes on along the minus strand of JAPFRF010000007.1, from coordinate 63,036,996 downwards.
TCAAGATTATTTTATCTGTGTGCAAAACCACAAGGCATGAGTAAGCAGTAAGAATGTGGAAACTCTGTAAGAAAGTCTGTATTATTTGGAGTTAACCCTAAAGCTCTTAAAGCAATATAAGAAAACCAGAAGTCTAACGGAAAAAGATATTTATATACGAATCCAACAAAATCAAGAGAAACTAATATTATGCAACTGCAGAAAATGACTGAAAACATAAATACAGATGGCTGTCCAATTCCTATAATGCTGCCCGACCACAGTTATAGAATGGGCCAGGATGAACCCTGATTAGACCAAGGTTCTCTCTTCTTAGGGGGTACCCCAGAGAGTTATGGTGGCCCCTTGCCCAGTTTGGAGTGGAGCTGGGCTTCCTGAGCTCCTTGCCCTCTGAAGATGTTGGCCACAGAGTCTAATGAAACATCAGGAATAAAAAGTTCCAGAACACAGCCAAACAGCCCGAAAAACTTACAACAGCAATTCTTTGAAGACCTGGCTCTACTGTGAGGCTTTTGGCAGTGCTGCACGTTTCTCCCCATCTACCTGGCTCTGTTTTAGCTGGTCTAATGTTAGCTCAGCTGGCACTTTGCCATCTTGGCTAGATATGATAAAACTCTAAAGGAGCTATACATAGCTATTAAAATGAATACACTGGATCACAATCAATACACATAACAACACTATTTGAAATGATAGTCTGATGATAGTCTTTTCCAAGATGACTAATCCACTGTTCTAGATCAGAAATTGCACACCACATGATTAATTGCCTACCATACCAAAATCTTTGTTCCCTTTGGAAGGCCCATTTTAAATACTTTAGTTCTTCTTCTTCTTCTTCTTCTTCTTCTTCTTCTTCTTCTTCTTCTTCTTCTTCTTCTTCTTCTTCTTCTTCTTCTTCTTCTTCTTCTTCTTCTTCTTCTTCTTCTTCTTCTTCTTCTTCTTCTTTGTGCTGAAGTTAATAGACAAAAATGACTGTAGGTAGGCTAAATAAAGAAGGAAGGAGAAAATATATTTTTCCCACTTTAATTAAAAGGAATGCTGTGATTAGGAGCAGAAATGGCACTGACTTAAATAGCAATAAATTAATTGTAATTAGTGACGGATGATCTCCTCTAAAAATATCCTGAACTGATGAAATCCCCTAAGAATATCCTGAACTTGTAGGAAAAAAATAAATGAAATTGATGGAGAATATCATCTCATATTCTGAGGCAGAGGGGAAATCCTTGAAGAAATGTCAATTGAATTTAATACATAACAATTATTAACTGGATATATTTGCACTCCAAAGCAAGACATTTAAAATCTTTGATGTCACATGATGGAATCTGTATTGAAGAACATTTCTTCTTAATAATTTAAATGATGTACCTTATGGTCTAAAATGAAAACAAAATTAAATTACTTAAAATTTTGTGCCTATGATTATGATAAAATCACACCACATTGCTATGACTGCAGTTCACTGCCAAGGTTAAACTCTTTTCTTTTTTCTTTCTTTCTTTTTTTTAACTTTGAAAACAGAATTCAAATCAGATCATGGCAACTATTCACAACTCTCTTTGTAGGCTGCTGTTCCTATGGTTTCAAGAGCAATATTTATACATAGTCCAGATCATAAATCCCTTTCTCTGACTTGACACAGACCTCCAGATTCAAAGGACGAGATCCAGTCTTGTTATTACTCTCTCCGCTAATGAAGTAAGACTAATGTCATGTTTTATTTCTCCAGCAGCTACACTCTGACTCTAGAAAAGCAGGTCAATTGGGATCATAGTGTGGGTGGAGCAGGATTCAGAAGAGATTCTCAGTTGTTGACTATGACTAGGCTGAAAATTAGGTGCAGTCATGGAGTTGTTCTGTATTCATTTTCCCCCATTGCGTAGAGTGAGCAGGTAATTGCTTTTACACCAAAAATGTTCTCCAAGTCCATAGGACTACCGTGTCACCAAGTTAATAGGGAATGAGTCTACACAATGACCCAGACCAAGAAACATGAGTGCAAGTGCAAGAAAGAACTTGGAAAGCAACTGATGTTTTCCATTTGTAATTTTGTAGCAATGGCACTGATGTTCTCAGAGTGACTTTGGTCCCAGTCTCACTACCGTTATCTGTGCATCTTAGTATGATGAGTACTATTTTTGGAGTGGTCACATGATGTTTGATGCACAATTAGCGCCCCGACAACAGGGGAGTATTTTACTTCTCTGTGTCCGTCCGGACCTGCCTACTGTGCATATTTTCCCTGTTTTTTCCCTTGTGGTGAATACTTGCATTGCAGCCAGGTAGCAATTTTTGCAGATGGAAAGCCAGTAAAAATTGTGCCGGCATGCCAGTATGCCACCAATTCAGCAGGATAAACGATTACCAAAGCAGAACTATAGGAAGTGGCAGAAAAGAGGGTACAAATCTAATTGGTGCACATTTTCTGGGGTCACACCTCATTTGAGGCATTAAAAAGTGTGCATCAATAACAGAAGTATTTTAACACAACCCCTAGTGGTGGTACAAAATGTTGTGGTTAAAGTGCGCTTCCGGGGGCATGGTCGGCCGGGGGTACCAAAATACTGCTCTCCGGAGCTAAGGCACAATCTTTTTCTGTGCAGTCTTTTGCAGCAAAAAGAGCAGCAAAATCGTTGTGAGACTGGGGCGTTTGTGTCCAGTAAAAGCAGGAATATTTCTGAAACAATAGATGACTTAAATGTGTTTCTGAAGCAACCATGCTTCGAATTACAGCAAGGCAAGACACATGCCACCACTGATTAAGCAAAATAGATTGTAAAGTGCCACCACTGATTAAGCAAAAGTGAACCAGAGGACAAAAATAATTCCTGAAGGCTGCATAAGGCTACATTTTCTGATATAAAACTCCTCTTTTCAAAATTCAATAAACACTCCCATAGAATACAGTCAATAGAATATGTACTAGAGGTCAAAGCTGCCTATAAGATGGAGGATTTGCACTAGCTGTATTCAGACTGATGAAGCTGTTTGGATGAACAGCGAAACGTTTCTATCTCTCAAAAAAGAAGTCCAGTAGCCATGACTCAACTTCCAGAATATGTACTAAGGTGACTACACATAGTCTGCATTATTAATTTCATGTGTCATATAGGTCTATTTCATGATACAGAATGATATACATCTTCTCTCCACTTCAACTTGTCTTTATATCTTTGAGGAAATAATGAAAATCACAATTACAGAAACACTTGCCCCACCAATATGATCTTATAGGTAAGCATTTTTAAAAAATAATAATGTAACCCTTTCTTTTTCAAACCAATGCAATGGTGAAATGTGCTCTCTTTGAATTGTTAATTAGTCAGTGGAACAGATGGCAATGCTTTTAATTGAAAGGAATAGGTCCATTACAATGACTAAAGAATGCAGATCTCGGATATTGCAGAAGTTAGCAGTATAGTAATGGGTGGGGGGGGGGAGGAAACACCATTCTTGTTACTATATCATGAGCCCAGGGGCTTTAAAAATAGTTCAGGATCTTTCTAAAGTGGAAAAGATTTAACTCCTGATGCTTCATATCTAGAAATAAGCTGAATGCTTTCCAAAAATGAACATTTTTGGCAATGCCAAACATAAGAGATGACCTGCAGGAGGAGACCAATTGTCTCTTTAATCCAGCATCCTGTTCCGCACAGTGGCCACCCAGATGGCCTTGAAATCTCAGAAGCAAGAGATGAAGGCAGTAGCTTCCTAGCAGCTGGTATGTGCCTGTGTAGTGGCTCTGAATCTCAAGGCTGCATAATACGATAAGGACTGGTACAATAAGGACGGCCTCGGATTTTGAGGCACTATGCCACTAACTGTCAGCTATCAGATGGCTTCAATGGGAAAAGACTACTGATGGTTTTTCAACACTTCTAGCAAAAATATTTTTTTTGCACTGATGTTTATACAGAGACCAAATCCATCTGTTTCTCACCTATGGTTCTGAACACTAGATCATGCACACAGATTAGGGCAGGATAATCAGGTGCAATTATGCATTGTTCATGCATTGAGAAGGAGTTCTGTTTACTTCCATCCAAACCTGATTTATTACTTGAGACATACCACTGCATGGTATCTGCTTGGCCAGGATCAACTATATGACTAACAGCAAAAAAGAAACTTTAAAGTAGGGAACAAAGTGTACAAGCCCCCCACCCAAATGCATTCACACTCACATGATTCACTGAAAGAAAAATGCTACCATAATAAAAACTGCTCAGTGCAGATGATCCAGCAATCTTGGAGGGTTTTCCCCCCCAATCCTTCCTTCTACCTTTTTACATGAGTATCCTTTATTTTTTATTATCTTTGCAGATACAAACTAACTGTTATCTTTGTAATGAGCATCACAGAGATATGAGTGTTTGGTTTCAATGGGAATTAAATATATGCTTAGGTATACAAATATCTAAATGTAAGCACTTCAGGACTATATTTTGTGTAATTCTTACCTACTGGAATACATAATCTGTTGGTAAACTAGTTTAGGGAGAGGGGTAGCTCCGATCCCCACTCTGTTGGGGTTCTTTTGCCCGGGGACGGGAGCCTATAAGAAGGCTCCCATCCCTTGCCACCAATTTGTCGGCGGCGAGATCTTTGGCCCCACCCTCCCCCCTATGGTTGGAGAATGAGTATATCTGGTCGCCTTTTGGGGCCGGATGGGAATTTTTGTGTTTACTCTGATTGGCCGTGAGTAACCATGCGTTTTCGCCCATCCCATTCTCTTCACCGCGGGGGTGGGTTCCCTTTCTATTGGCCACTAACTTGGCGGGTAGTGCAGCTGGTAACTTATTCTAGTTGAGAGCTAATTTTTAGCCATTACGGCGCTTCACAGCCCTCGTTATCAGTCTATTCACATTGGCTACGTCAGCGGACAAATTAAGCTAGATATGACTGGAGGCCTCCCGAGGGCTGTGCTAAGCTCCAGATTTAACTCGTTTCACCTAATTGAATATGGAGCTTCTTGGCTGTTGAATTTCATTCCACCCTGTTACCAGCTTGCACTATGGCGTCAGGTCCCCTTCAGTGATCCTGACTTTATCAGTTATGAAGTTGAATAGTTATTAATAAAGTTGTGGCCCGTTTGTACCAAATTGTAGTTGTCTCACCTATTTATTTCGGGTCTTGGGGGGCAAAGCATTATCACTGCAGGATTGAGCAGAAATGCTATTTTTAGAAAGAAATAAAACCCATATATCAGTTACTTTCCAATGCAGGATGGTATCACAAAATACTGCAGCAACAAGAAAGGTGAAATGCACGAGCCCATAGCATGCACCATTAATTACAGTATTTGTGAATCCAAGTGATTTCTGACAAGGTGAAACTATATTTTCATGCTCACATCAGAGAACATTCAGAACAGCTACACAAACACAGTTTACAATTAATCAAGGGCTAAAAAGAACCTAAACCAAAACTTTGTTGTCATCCCATGTTAATTCAATTTCAAGTTATTGTCATTGTACATATATACATAGCACACATATGCAATGAAATTCACAAAAACACCCAGAGACCAGACCAAAAACACATTCTTATAGCAATCTCTAAAACACCCACACCCACGGCAAAATTACATTCTGATGTTGCTCAACAGGACTCCAGACAATATTACAGCCATATCCTCTTCCAATTAGATATATTCCAGTAGCTAAGAACTGAAGACTAGGATTTTCTCCAGGATATCTGTGCCGAAATATAAATTATCCCTGAAGTTGCTACATTCAGAAATTTTATTCCTAAGCACATATTTGATTACCTTTGAATTGTTGATGGGGTCCATTCAAATTATTCACACTGATTCAGTAAATTGCAGATTACTGTTAACATATGGCATATCATTATGTCATAATAAAGGAAGGGGCTTTATCAAAGAAAAGGTATTTTAATGCTGTTTTTTTTTCTATTTCAACGTTTGTTCAGTGTGATTATCTTTCATCTCACAATGACATTTGTTTTTTATTATTATTTTAGACTATCAGAGAAAATCCATTTTTGAGAGTTAATCTTAAATTTATCCTTTACTTAATATAACATTTAGTCCAATCCCAGAGCTGATGCAACTATGGGCCAAGAGCCCATGCTCAGATAATCACTCCATAAGGAATCATTGGTTTACTTGTTTAAATATCTACAAACTTGTCTTTCTAGTTGTTCCTTGAAGATTTTATGAGTGGCATTTCTCAAGCCATAATTTATTTCATAGCAATTGTGATAAAACAATTCACAATAAACATCTCCCTGCATAATAAAATCTAACCATCAAGTACAATCTCAACCCCACCTCGATCCAGGAATACAAACCTAAGGATATCTGCCAGGTGGTTTTCCAAATTTCTCTGGAATGCCTCCAGTGTTGGAGCATTCACCACCTCTTGAGGTACAGTAACACCCTGCCTATCACGGGGGTTAGGGACCCGCCCGACCCGCAATGCCTGAAAATCTGCAATATGCGGAAACGTGTCGTGTGGGGCCTGGGGGCGGGGGGGCAATCAGATACCCCTGCTGCTGGTGGCAAGCACCAGTCTGAGAAGTTTTGGGGTGGCGTGCACCGGCGGCTGCAGGGGGATCTGACCTCCCGCCACCATCCCAGCGTCTCCATTGAAATGCATTGTGCATTTCAATTGAGATAATTTGGAGGCTTCTTGGAGGGCCCCGGGGGGGCGGCGTGGGGCAATGTGATCACCCCCCCGCATGGCTCCGAGGCTTCTTGGAGAGGCCGGGAGCAGCGTGGTGCGATGGTACTGCGATCCTGTGATATAGTGGGACCGCAGTACCTGAACCGCAAAACAGCAGGGGGTGACTGTAATTGGTTCCACTGCCGTAATGCTCTAACAGTTAGGAGTAATAATAAATTTTTATTACAGTCATTGACCAAGAAGGCAAAAATACATAAAACACCACAGCATATATGTAACAATTTGTAAGCCATCTTACCATAAATCCTCTTCCTCTGCTCCTTGCCTATGAATCTTGTCTACAAACTGCTGTAGGAGACAATATCTAGCTCAATATCAACATGCAATAGGCACTGCATTTACTTAAAATCCTATTAAAACTATCAATCCCCGGAGCCCCTGGATATCAAACAACTTATGAGTACTGTAACTGAACTCTGGATGAGACCTTCCCTTCACAAATTTTAATAGAAGCAGCACAACATATTCAGGCAAAAGCTGGGTTCTCATAACTTGATTTCACTATTGCATGTCCTGCACTCTGCAGTGATAAAGAACAGATCCTAATCCTCCTCTGTATGAAAACCTTTCAAATATTTGAAAAGTGTCATCATATCACCATTCAGTCTTCTTTTCTCCAGGATAAACATGTCCAATTCTTTCAGCCTTTCTTCACAGGCCTTGGTTTTCAGCCCCTTGGTTTTCACTGAGTGCCCAACCTGCAATCCAAAATCCAGTAACTTTTTGCAAAGTGCCAATAAAGCAATTTAACCTAAATACAGGTGGCTGTGAAGGAGCACTGTCAGGTGCCCACAGAAAAGGCTCCGAGTGCCACCTTTCATACCCGTGCTATAGGTTCGCCAACACTGGCCCAAATCATCCTTTTCATTCTCTGAGCTTCTTCTAATTTGGCAGCATCTTTCTTGAAGTGTAGTGTCCGGAACTCCAGAACTGGACACAATCCTCAAGGAAGGCCAAACCAGTGCTAAATAGAGGGTGGTGAATACCTCACAAGATTTGGAAATTATACTTCTGTTAATGGAGCCTAAAGAAGCATTTCCATCCTGCAGCTCCATCTAACTTTCTATTTGTCTGTTCTTTCCAAACAGTTCTCTCAATTGCTGAATTCCAGTCATAAGAGTCATCCCACCAAGTTTCAGTTATTCATATTAAATAGAGATGGGCACAAAATTCCAAAATGGCATTTCGTTACGTAATTTTTCCCCACCCTGTTTTGTTTCATTAATTAGAAAATGAATTTTTATTAAAATATTCATTTTGTAATTTGTTTTAGTTTGGTTTCTTTTCTTTTTTTTAAACCCCACTGATGAGCTGTAGCATGGCTGGTAGGGTTTTTTATTTTTTTTTTTTTTTAATCCTGCCTGCCCATGGTTTGGTGAACCCGGGTTGGGTCGGGTGCTCATGTGCCGGATCGGTTTTTAATTTTTTAATTTTTATTTTAATTTTAATTTTTTTAATGGCCAACCATGTGGACCACCTACCAACTGTAGCACAGGCTGGTCAGCTTAATTTTATTTTATTTCATTCTGCCGGCTCGGGGTTTTATTTATTTATTTATTTATTTATTTATTTATTATGGCATGTCAGTTTTAAAAAATACCTTAAAATCATCTTATTCTAGTAGACTGTTCGAAGTATCCTATCATTTTAACTGCTGCCTGTATTAAAATATTATGTTAATGTAAATTTTACTTTTAACTATGTTTACCTTTTTATGTTATTATCATTGTTGTAAAGTGTCCAGAGTGATAATTAGAAGGGTGGTATAGAGATTGAATGAATGAATGAATGAAGACAAAATTAATGACTTTTTCTTGTGAAGAAAATGACAAACACAAAACCAACAGAGGACTAATTGATTGATTAAAAAAAAGTTAGCTATCTATGCAATCTGTGAATCTGCACAATTTGTGGTATTTCGGGGGAAATATTTTGCTGCAATTACAAAACAATCCCACTACCAACAAAAAAGATATCACCACCTTACAAGTATTACACATGAGAACAAAACTGGTAGTTTATGTTTCTATTCTCATTGTTAGCTGTTGAATTTTTAAAAAATCACAAATGTATCCCCTCCATATGAAATTTTTTTAAATCAAGAAAAAACACAATTAAATGTGACTTACCAATACACTCTTTAGAGTGAATTTTTAAAATATGTTTTAAACAGTACCTTGGGAACATTCAGGGTACATGGGTCTGAAATAAAAATGTAAGCAAAGTCATCCCAACTACAAAAATGTATAAATATATGGTCTCCATTTAAGTTCCCCAAAACTGCAAGTATTTTTATATACAAGGTGTTTGCTATTGTGTTGCTTTATTGATTTTTTTTTAAATATAAGATTTAACTTGCTTCAGGGACACTATAATCATAGCACTGCTAAGGTGTTGCAATATCAATATTCATTTATTTTTATTGATCTTCTTTCTACTTGCAAATCCAGAGCTTAGTATTAATGTGCAATGACGAAGTATTTCAATTTATGAATTGAAATGCGATCCAACAGTCCAAGGTTTACTAAAATAGTCAGAACAATTGTTTCTTTTCCTCATTCACAAACTACTTATTGTGTCCTAAATCACACCACCTCTTAATTTGTCATGAAAATGTTCATTTGAGTACACACACACACACACACACACACACACACACACACACACACACACACACACACACACACACACACACACACACACACACACACACACAAACCTTTATTTGGGAGTTCAGTCCAACAGTCAAGACTCTCTGGTTTGTTTGAAGAGGACTTCCTTCTATTTCTGTGTACAGCTATGTGCAACACCAGCCCACAAAATGGTGGGATACACAGCTGTTGCAGCCGTTAGGAAGTGAGAATATAAGAGGCAGAAATGCTGAGATGGGTTGCATTTATGGATGGGAAATGGGCAACAATGAATAAGAATTTCCTTTGGGAGTATTCCCTCCCCAATGTATAGCAGTGGTTCCCGATATTTGGTCTCCAGGTGTTCTTGGATTACAACTGACTGAAAGCTTTCACTACAGCTGTTCTGGCCAAGAATTATGGGAGCTGTATTTCAAGGATGTATGGTGACTTAAGGTTGGAAAGGACTGGTGTACAGCCATGTCTGGATCTACCACAACAATGAACACTAGAGAGACCCATCCACCCCCATCCCATCTGACCACTGCAATTCACATGGTACACAGGGAATTATGGGAACTGTATTTCAAGGACATATGGTGACTCAAGGTTGAAAAGGACTGGTGTACAACCATGTCTGGATCTACCACAACAATGAACACTAGAGAGACCCATCCACCCCCACCCCATCTGACCACTGCAATTCACGTGATACACAGGGAATACCCATAGAAAAGGACCCTTTCCATTTTTTTAATGGTGTAAGTAAAATGTAGCTCAGATGTGAGGGTTTCTTGTGTATATTACACTGAAATCACTTTGCAGGTGCTGTATGCACCACCAATGTGCATCTGCTTCATGGTGTGGTCATTAGTGAGTTCCTTTCCTTCCAACTTCCCCACCTCTGATACATGTTTTTTCTTTTCCCACAGTCAGACCATCATCCAACTTCTCAGCTTCCTCTTCTCCTGCCTTTTCCTAATACTCTCATTTCCCCCCCTCCATCACTGCATCTCTTGTTGCTTTATCCTCATCATATCTGCTCCAGTATAGTCAACAATGACTGGTATATAGAGATGGGCACGAAACGAGCGATTTTTCGTTTTCATTTTCATTTTTTCATTTCATTACGCAACGAAAATGAAATGAATTTTTTTAAAAAAACAAAACGAAAACAAAAACAAAAAGACCAAATTTGCCATGTTTTTCATTTTCGTTGCAGCAGATCCATTGAACTAAAAAGAATGCTAACGAAACAGCAATTTTTTGTTTTCATTTTCGTTTTTTCATTCTGTTACCTAACGAAATGAAAACAATTTTTTTTTGTAAAAAAGTCACGAAAATGAAAACGAACCGAAACGGACCCCTAAACGACCAAACGACAAATGAAACACCATTTTTTGAGTCGTGCCCATCTCTACTGGTATAAATTCTCCCAGAGTTACAGTGGTACCTTGTATAACGTAATTAATTCATTCCAAATGAAATTACGTTGTACAAACTTTCCGTTGTACAAATTGCAATTGCCTATAGGAATACATTGAAAACAGTTTTAATCTGTTCCAATGCATAGCCAAGGCTAATGAGGTTGCCCTGGCTGTGATGCTTGGGAGGGGGGAGGAGGAAAGGAGTCAGAGCTTGGCCACCACTGCTGCTGCTGCAAGGTTAGGAGGCAAGTGGGCAGGCGAGGCGAAGCAAGGCATGCCATGCCAAGTCAGCCAGGCTCCCCGTTTATCTCTTCCAAGAAGGTAAGAGGCAGGTGTCGTGGGCAGGGTCTGAAGGGAGAGTGCGGGAGCGCGAGGGCTTTTATAACCTGGTTTGCCAAGGCGCCCTTCTCTCCTCTGCCGCCGCCGCCGCTCCTGCTGAGGAAAATGCCTCTGGCTCCCAGCGACGTTCACCCTGGATGGCCCCCGGCAGCCCCCAGACCACTGCTGCTGCTGCTGTTTTTGGGAGGAAGGCTGCCCATCCTCCTCTTCCATGCCATGCATGCACGTGTGCATGGTGCCTGCCGGTGTGTCACACGCTTCCCTCCCCTTCTTCCTCTGTCGCCCTTCTCCCTTTCATTTGCCGCTTCTCGTTGCTTATTGTTTGCTCGCACTGTCGGGCTAGGGCTGGGCGGTTAAAGCAGGAAGGAAAAGAAAGCGGCTGTATGTATGGGGGGAGGGGGGAGGGAGGGAGGAAAGGAGAGAAAGGAGGCAGAGGTGGAGGCAGCTCTGTGGCAGTTTTTGCCTAGAGGGCTGGTTAAGACTGAGGAAGAGAAGGTGAGGTGCCTGCCAGGGACATGGGAGTCGGAGCAGATGATCGTCTCTTACTGTTATTGAAGGATTCCCTATCTCCAGATTTTTTACGTTGTACGGATTTTACGTTGTACAAACCCTATGTTATATGAGGTACCACTGTATAGTCAGGATTTTTTCTTGCTTCCCTAGAGATGTCAGGGATCAAACCTGGCATCTGCATGCAAAGCATGCGCTCTACCCATGAATGATGGTTCATCCACAGTAGCAAGGAGAGCATCATAAATGCAATTTATGTCTTATGTATTGTGGTTGTGGTTGTTGTGTCCTGCCAAGATGCTTATGACATACGGTGACCCTAATAGGATTTTTGAGATGCTGGCAAATAAAACATCTGTCTTGTGGATGAAACACACTTTGGTTGTCCCTGTAGTCATTTAAGCTTTGGGGAACAATATGAAGAAATTTCACACAGTACTATAAAGACTTTTAGGTCTCAGAAATAACACCATCAGAGCTACAAAAATGGCAATATTAGGACTAGCACACATTTATCTATTTAATAGAGGGGGGTTGGTTAAAACTTGCATATGTTTGATGATGATGATGATGATGATGATGATGATGATGATGATGATGATGATGATGCACCAAAAACTTACATTACATGGCAATGTTCTCTGTGTTATTGCTAAATGATGCTCAATGACTGGTATACCAGCTGCATGAGGGAAAACTACTTCCAGCATTTGAATAGCTCTATGTGTTTTAGAAATCCACAATGATTTAAATAGAAACTGTGCAGTCACAGTGTGGTGTGCAGTTACAGGTATTGATATGGTAAATCAGTGTCTGGGCAACAGATTTGGGGATATAAACTGCTGCACATTCACCTTTGATGGTACAGCTTTGCCCAGGTCTAGAACTAAGATAAGATATTTTCTTTCTATGACTGGAGGGGGAAATGATCTAGTCAGTTGTATTGACAATGATGAAAATAAGCATTGGTTACCATGCTCGTAATTGATTGCTACTCCCACCATCTGGGTTCATCACATATAGCTGATTTTGAACATCAAGTCAGACTGACAAACACATAGGTAATGTACAGTATTTGTGAATCTGCATTTTTTCTAAGTGTTGGATAACAAAACATTGACTCTTCTTATATCCATGTACCTTAGCTCAGTACAGTATTTCCTTCAGAAAGTTTTTCAGTTTCCAATCTAACTATAACTGACAACAAATGATCCCCTATAACCCACAAGCCTTGCTTTTCTTTTCTTTTCTTTTCTTTTCTTTTCTTCCTGTATGCATTGTCCCTAACATTCCAGGTGGCAGACATTAAACAGGTAGTAACAACACCTGCGCATTTCACATATATACACTCATTTTGGCAGCATTGCTTCTAATGAGAACCTCACTCTCAACCATTTAAAATTAGTGCAAATACTACGCCACAACCATGCACTCCCCTCTACTACAAGTGGAGGATATATTGCTGAAGACAAGGTTCAGTTAACATCTTGTGAGGAGAGAATTTGTGAATGTCAGTTCTTACAAATGGCTTCAAGTGAGAAGTAATTTGCAATGTACCCAGAGGCTCTGAATTTTTGGTTCATTCTCATGGAAAGCACAAGTGTCTTAGAGATAAAGCTGAGTGAGGTGCAACAGCGTCTGTTTTACATGAGCCTGAAATTTATTCAAATTGCCTATTATGCAAGAAGTTTAAAACAATTCTGAATTTAGCAAAAGGCTATTCCAGATTGCATCTAAATACATTTTAGTTCCATGCCACAGCTACGTTAATGTGTATTTGTGACCTTGTTCTAACCTGTGTTCTCCTTTCTCACTTCAAAACAAATGGTGAAAATGGAGAGGAATCACAGATCAAACATGCTCATAAACTTTCCCTGGAGCCTGGACAAGGAGAAACTTAAATGATTTAATAAAACAAACCATTAGCTCAAGCTATGCGCTCATTCTCACACAGCGAAAGTTCTAATTTAAGAATATTATATGTAAGTAAATGATAGTATGACCCCCCTTATCCGTGGATTCATTAACCACTGATTCACTTATCCACAGATTGAGGGGGGAAATGTTTAAAAATAATTTAAAAAATAATTCACTAGCCACAAAGCTGGTGTTGAAGATGGTCGCTGGCTACCAGCAGGTGGCGAGGAGGGAAGAAAACAAAAGAAAGCTTACCAATGTCGAGCCCTCCTTCCCGAGCCCAGCAGTGAAGAGGAGGGCTTGGCATTGGTAAGTTTTATTTTCTTTTATTCCCTCCTCACTGCCCCCACCCTTGCTGCCCTGCAGGCTGGCCACTGAGGCCGGCGGTAAAAAAGAGGGCTCAGCATCAGAATGTTTTATTTTGTGTTCTTCCCTCCTTGACAATGTCACTCCCCCCTGCAGGCTGGCCGCTGAGCCCATTGTGGAAGAGGAGGGCTCAGCATCAGTAAGTTTCCTTTTGCTTTCTTCCCTCCTCACCATTGGCACCCCCGCAGACCGGCCGCTGAGCCCAGTGATGAAGTGCGCACCTGGTTGGCAGCAATGTGGAGGGGAGAAAACTAAAGGAACCTTACTGATGCCGAGCCCTCCTTGCTGTCGCACCCTCCTTGCTGCCACAGCAACACTACCACATGTTTGGAGGGATGTTGGGGGTGAAAGCTTGCACCCCAGCACCCCATCTGCCACCATTATCCTCAGATAAGAGTGTTTGCTCTTATCTGCAGATTTCAGATACTGCACTTGTACGGTACTTAAATTTAATACTGTATACCTCCTTGGGAAATATACATTTGAGGTGATTATATCTAATTGTCTAGCTTCCTTATTTTTGACAAATTTCTAATTTAAGCCTCTTTTCCTCTCTTGGAGATTAGGGCATGATTAGAATTTCATTACAGTTAATTGTTTATATGAATTTACTAGAGTCCATAGGGAGATGGGGGGGGAGAGGGGGAGAGAAAAAACTGAAAGACTGGGAGACTTGGAGACTGAGAGATTGTAATTAATTGAGTTCATACATGTCTTAAGATAGTTAAGTTACCATACTCAAAAATTCAAATATATTTAGTATTCTTACTGGTGGTTTCCATGGTTTCTTTTATGTTCCTCTGAGAATAGTAGTAAGAGGTGATGCATCATGAGAGGGGAGGAGGTGATGAAAGCCATTTACAGAAATTCTCATATAAATTGTTTTCTTTATTTTAAAAAATGTGTACTACATTCTTATATTCAATGCAACTTCATTTCTTCGTAAGCTTCATTGCAAGCAGGTGAAATTCCTGGCAAAAGAACAGTGCTTTGAGGGTCAAATAAGTTGTGTAACAGGAATGCTTGCACTTTTCTTCTCATAACAACCACTATGATCTATTCCAAGTGTTGTGTACTTTTTACACTTATTTCTGACCATTATTCTGTTTATTTTTGAATGATCCTCATGTTGTATGGATGTGTCCTTGTATCTCCTGAAAAAAATGCAAATAATGGGAAATGTTCTGGAGAGGGAGGAGAAAATGATGCCACTCAGAATGCAACAAATATTCACACCCAGCCTTTTGGCAAATTTCCTCTCTAAACTCGTAGATTTCTCAAGATTCACAACTTCTGGATGAAGTAGGAAATAGAGGAAAGGGCTTTCTTAGGAAACAAAGAATTAGTAGGCAACTGTAGATTATATTGTATATTGTATATTATATTGATCTGGGAGTCTTGGTGGACCACAAGTTGAACATGAGTCAGCAGTGTGATGCGGCGGCCAGGAAAGCCAATATGATTCTTGGTTGCATCAACAGAACTATAGTGTCTAGATCAAGGGAAGTGATAGTACCACTCTATTCTGCTCTGGTCAGACCCCACCTGGAGTACTGTGTCCAGTTCTGTGCACCTCAGTTTAAAAAGGATGTTGACAACCTCGAGCGGGTGCAGAGGAGGGCGACCAGGATGGTTGAGGGTCTGGAGGAAATGTCTTATGAGGAACGGCTTAGGGAACTGGGAATGTTTAGCCTCTCTAAAAGAAGGCTGAGGGGGATATGATAGCTATGTTTTAATATTTGAAAGGATGTCATATTGAAGGGGGAACAGGTTTGTTTTCCATGGCTTCAGAGACTAGGACTCGGGGCAATGGTTTCAAACTACAGAAAAAGAGATTCCATTTGAACATTAGGAAGAACTTCATGACAGTTAGAGCTGTTCAGCAGTGGAATATGCTGCCACAAAGGGTGGTGGAGTCTCCTTCTGTGGAGGTTTTTAAGCAGAGGCTGGATGGACATCTGTTGGAAATATTGTGATGGAGTTCCTACATGGCAGGGGGTTGGACTAGATGGCCCTTGAGGTCTCTTCCAACTCTATGATTTTATGATTCTATGATTCTATATATGTCACCTTTTATAGTTACAAAGTTGTGATCGTCTACTTATTACATGTAACACAGTAAATGATAATTCTAAGTAATCTGGCTAAAAAATCAAATTGGATGAGTTTCAAGGAAGACTTTATGCTTTTAGGTTTGGTTTTTACCATCAAAGTTTTGCAGTAGTAGACAAATTTTATTGAGCAGGATTTTCCTTTGGGGCAACCTTTAAATTGCTGTTCTTTGAGCACAGCCTGCCTTGTGTGCTCCAAAGTTCTGTTTCTCTGGGCAATTCTGCTAGCAATAAAGAGGAAGGTGTCTGATTTTAGTTTTAGCTCTGGTAGTTCCTAATGTCATGTGTTTCTGGTTCTTTTGGAAGAAACTGGAGGAATCTATGTTTTATTTTTGAAGTAACCAAGGACAGTCATCATGGGGTGAGATACATTAAGGGAGAAACACTTGGGTAAAAATGTAGGTGTGTGCAAACCTTCTGCAAATACTGTTCCAAAATGACTAAACAGCAATATTTGAAAAAGGAACTGATTGCAATATATGTATCCCCTGCAAAGGAAATGGGGAAAAGATGCTGAAGCAAGCATTAAAATTGCAAGGTTCTGAACAGTAGCCTCAGGCAGATAATTATAGCTGGAGTGATGGGAATAGACTACAGGAAGCCCATGCTTATCAAAAATGGATGAGTATATCTAGTATATACCACAACACATCAGCTGCATGGGCAGCTTTGGAGCATCGGCGATGATGAGATATTGACACTTGGATATGTGTGGCATAGCTAGCAAAGATCTGGAACAATGAAAGAGAAATGAAGATGAAAGAAAACATTATAGAAAATGCATTTAATGACTGAGTACTGCTTCCTTTATTTACCAGTCTGCCAATTTAGTTGGTTGAACTCCCAGTGAATCTGTTAGCTAGCAAAACCTAATGAAAAATAGCTCATTTATTTACAATCTAACCTTGCTTCTCCTAAAAAAAAGTTAATCTGTACAGGTAGAGCACCCCCAAAGGGAGAAAGTTTTGCCCTTTAAAGCACGCTTCCCAGAAGGATTTTATATATTAGTGACACATGAGCAGGAACATATGAGGATAAGCCCAATTCATGTTTGACTTTGTTGACCTTCCATCATGTTTCCACCATTCATGTATGAATTCTCATTGTAGTGACATATTTGTCATCTCTAAAAATCCAGTTGTGTCTTCTCCAAGTCCTGTGACCTCCACAGAAAGCATAATTGAACAGACATCCATCAATAAAATAAACACTAGCCTGGAAAGCAGCCCAAATGTCAATTTAAGATGGTTGGGTTTATCATGTGAGGTGATATTTTAACAGTTCTTGTAGTTTCAGCCATAAGGAGAACCAAAATGATACAGATTTGAAAGATCCAGAGTTGCACACTGTGATTCTAGGAAGTAACTTTCCATCTTAGGGCGTTTATACACGACTCCTAAACTCCGGGGCAAATGGCTCCCAGCTCCGGAGATTAAAAATGTTTACCCACCAGCTCCGGAGTTTGGAGCCAATTAAGTGCAACCCTGCCCACTTTAGCGCGTCCCAGCGCAGCTTTCAGGTACCTGCTTTTTGGAGGTGACAAATATTTGATCCGGTGTAAGGATAGTGAGTGCGGGGCTCTCCTGGCTTCTGTTTGTTCTTTTTTTGCGTCCCGCCCCTTTAAGAGATCTGAATGCTGCCGGGAACAAAACGGCATTCTTTTCTTTCTTTTTTCTCCCTCCCTCACCAGGAAGTGCGGAGGGGGAGGGGGACAGAGAAAGAGCGAGGAACCCCTAAGATCTCTGATCTGAATTTAAGTGGCCAGCGGATCTTAGGGGTCGTGTAAAAATGCCCTTGGATTCACACATTTGCATTTTGAATGTGTTCTGTTAGAAACTTCCATCAGTCTATATAGTTTATTTAGAAGTATCTTAAAGGAAACTTACAGCTTAGAATCCATTTACAAGTACAAACAGTGGGAACTTACAGTGTGTGGTCATGCACTGCTTCAAAAATATATGGATGAATGAACTAAGCATGGATAGTGGTGTTATTTTTGTTTGTTTGTTTATCATGTTTTAATGTATTTGTCGCACTGTTATGCCACCGTTCTCCCAGCATCAAACTCAGTGGTACAATTCTTTTTCACATGGATGATGAGCTACTTCCAGATCATGACACAATTGGGCATTTCTCAAGTTCAGTTTTCATGTGGTACTTTTTACAAAATCTCAAGTGTTGTAGATAATATATAACTATACTACCCTTAAAGACCGCACCAATGCGATGGCAAGTGGAATATGCAGGAGTAAGATTGTGACAGAAAAGCCATTCAAAAATGTACAGCACCAGTTCTGAAAGAATAGCACTGGCTGGCAGTAAGTTTCTGGTATGAATTCTAAATTTTGATGATGACTTTTCATGTCCTATATTTCTTGAAACCTAGATATTTGAAACAGGACATGTCCCTTACTTGTTCAGTCACTGAAATCTGTGTGCATTGGGCTTCTCCATGTCCCATTGCTGAAGGCTGTACAGTATTTATTTATTTATTTATTTATTTATTTATTTATTTATTTATTTATTTATTGTATTTGTGTACTGTCCATCTGGCAGTCAAGCTAAAATAATGTGATAGCTGTGGAAATGCTTGTACAACTAGGTTTTTTAATGGTCATTTGAAATAGGTTAAAGTACAATACAGTTAAAACAATGTTGTTTTAACTGTATTGTACAGTGACTCCCGCCTACTGTCGGGGGTTAGGGACCCAACCCGACCTGCAATAAGTGCAAATCTGTGATATGCGGATGCAGGTTGGGTTGGTTCTGGGGCTTACTTACCCTCAGCTGCCCCAAACGAGACTTTGAGGGCCTTCCTGGGCCTTTGGGGGCCTCCAGAATGCTCAGGAAGGCCCTTGCAGGCCCGATTGAGGCAGCGCCAGTCCTTGGGTAAGTAAGGGAGGCCTGAAACAGGTTGGGACTGGGTGGGCTCTCTGGGGGCTCATGTACTTACCCCAGGCCTGGTGCTGCCCCAAACGGGCCTGCAAGGGGCTTTCCAGTCCTCCAGAGGCCCCCAAAGTGCTTTCTAGTCATCTGGAGGTCACTTCTGGTTTACCGGAAGTCACTTCCGGTTTGCGGGGAAGTACTTTTGGGGCCTCCAACAGGCCTGGTAAGGCCTTTCCTCCTTACCCCAGGGGGGCTTTTTTCATATACTGCAGTCCTGCGATATAGCAGAACCGCAGTATATGAACTACGAATGGGCGGGGGACCACTGTATTTTATAGTTTTAATAATTTTATTGTTTTATAGTTCTTTAATTCATTATTGTATGCCACCCAGAGACCTCTTGGTAGTGACGCGGCTAATTTTTGTAATTAATTAATTAATTAATTAATTAATTAATTAATTAAATTTTTTTTTTTTTTGTTATGTGCCATCAAGTTGCCCTCAACTTATGGCAAGCCCATAAATAAGTGATCTCCACAATCTCCTCTCTTCAAGAGTCCTTCTCTACTTCTGTAAACTCAAGGCTGTCACTTCTTTTATGGGATCAATCCATATTGTAATTGGTCTTCCTCTTTTCTTGCCAGCTTCAACCTTTCCCAGCCCAAGAAATGGGAGAAGTGTTCCATATTTTTGAACATTATCTTATCCAAACTCTTTTTTAGGGTTCCTCTGATAAATCCACAGACTCCTGGCCTGCTAGTCCTAGGGACTGTAAAGTATACTTCTAAAGGAGAGGGAGAAATCTGATTTTACATTTAAACCTTTTGGAGTCAATGTACTCAGCTTCAGTATCCAATCTCCCCTTTTCAATAGTCCCTTATCAGAAACAGTACATTTTGTTTTGGTGCCCTTTGGTTACTTGAAATTGTCCTTCAAAGTCACAAATATGGGGCATTTATTCTTCTGAACCATAAGCTAAGTAAACACTCATACATATAACTTGACTAATGCTACATTATCACCCCAAATGTTTCTTGTATAGATCCAATGTGAACATAATTCATTTAATATTTTAGAACTAGACTATGAGTGATACCTTCATAGGCTGCTGGTAGAAAAATAAAAAAAGTTTACTGAGCTTTCGAGAACGCAAGTCCTCTTTTTCAAAGCGGTTATAAAAGTCCAAACATGGCAAAGGATGTAATTTGCCAGGAGAGAGATCTTAAAAGTTCATCTGGCAAGATGGAGGACAGGTTTTCTTCATGGTAGGCAGAGCAGCATGGTCCGGGCTGATTCATTATAAACTGACAAACACCTGCAACCTTAAGGAAGTAAGCTTTTCAAAGCAGAATAATCAAATCCATCCCTTGTCAATTTAGTAAGAGTTATATGTGGATGCTGATAATTTTTCAGAAGCACTACCAGCCTGCTTTTGAGATCAATGCCAATGAAATATTTTGTTTACAATTTAACCTCTATTTCCCCTAGTATTTGAGGACTTTAATGCCAATAGTGCTTACATCCAACCCTATTGATCCAGTTGCAAATTAAATGGCAAACAAAAAGCAATTGTATTGTTCTGTCAAAACAGTCTCAATGGGGAGCTGAAATGTTTATTAAAACAAAGATGTGTTGAGCTGGAATGAAAGGATAGTTTCATATACAGGGTGGTTTTTGCCCCTCTAAAACACTTTCAGATAGATAGACCTACCTGACGAGAGTTACAAGGGTAATATACATGAAACAGTATATTGAATTTCTTTCCCCTGTTCTGAAGAATGAAAGGACCCATGATCTTCTTCTTATAAGACAGCATCACAGATATAAACAATAAACAATATTACAGAAGCTGAACCTAAATGTTTTGGAGAAAGAAAATGTATCACTGAAACTGTTAAATCTAGCAACCTTCTTTTAAATATTGACAAAGACTGACTAGGGAAAAATAAAGCCCAGTTAATGAAAAGCCTGGACTCTTTCTAGAGTTGGAAGGGTACATATTACAGTCTCCATCCTCTTCTAGATGAAGTGGGGGGGATGAGTGATAAACAGGAGCAGACAAAATTAAACCACTGAGCTATGAGGCAAGTTGAAGTAAAATCCAGCCCCCCCAGTGGAACAAAGTCTAAAGTTCTCCAGAGAATCTTCCTTCATGAGTCCCATGCAAGCCATTCATTCCACTCTGTCTTAAATCCCTGGATAAGAAGGGGGCACAAGCCCTCCATATATTACTTTGCTTTCTGTTCATCCTGTTCTCTGAATGGCGGGTCA